>VZRO01003424.1:887073-928094 GCA_013397915.1 Daphoenositta chrysoptera
TTTTTTTTTTTTTTGTATTGTGCCTTCTTTCTTTTCACTTGTGTGAGGAAAATGAGAACATTTGTAATCCTGGATAAATAGATAACTTCTCAAAACATTTTTCTGTAAAGTGTGTAGTGGCATTTCCAATTAGGCTCGACATTGGCTTCAATGGAAGCAGAGTAGAGCTAATGCAGCATACTTCACATGGCTCAGCAACTCAAAAATTCACCTGGTCCCTTGTTGTGTGTTATTTGACACGGCTGTATAATGTATGCTGTTATACTGAATCATGCAAATCAAAATTCACAAACTTCATAAACTTTGTTCTGGAAATATTTCCCTTTATATTTTTTTTATTTCAAGTAACCTCTTTTCTTTCTGCTTTTCTTCACTTTCTAGACGCACAACTTTTTCAGATAAGTTGAAAGAAACTGTAACTGGAGACTTACAAGGTACATGTCCTAGTGATTCAACCAAAAGGAAGAAGGGGATACACTCCAAGAAAAGTGAGTCTAGTAACAGCTGACCTGTGTCTCTAGGAACAGGTATCTAGCATACCACACACACATTTCCATTTTTCATTCATGGGGTAAAGGATATTGTTGTTTGTCTTTTTTCATTATTTTATGAAAAATACCAGTTTTCTAAGGGAAAAGAATACCCTGCCCCTACACCTTCCCTCTAAAACAGCAACTGTGAACGTAATGAAATTACAGTGTAACTCCATTTGCATCAGTGTGAGGCATTGACAACTCAGCATTCTTATGGTATCGTAGTGGTATTGTAAATTGGTGTGGGGGAGCCGAGTCAGCTCCTTTTCATTTTTAATAAAATGTGTTTCAATGAGAATGAAAAAAATGTGCAGGAAGTAGACAGTTTTGAAAAAAAAAAAAATCCTATCCAAAAAGTGCTTAATGATTCATAACTTGTCTTTCATGCAAATAAGCAAGGGATGGAAGAGAAAATGATTCCTTGCTGTTCTGGTTTGAGCTGTGATACAGTTAATTTTTTCCCTAATAGCTAGTATGGGTCTATGCTTTGAATTTGTGCTGGAAACAGGGTTGAAGACTCAGGGATGATTTTGTTGCTTCTGAGCAGGGCTTACACAGAACCAAGGCCTTTGCTGCTCCTCACCACCCCACCAGCGAGGAGGCTGAGGGTGTGCAGGGAGCTGGGAGCGGGGTCAGGACAACTCACCCAACACCACATGGTGTCATGCTCAGGTTATAAAGCTAGAGGAAGAAGGAAGGAGGGGATATTTGGAGTGATGGTGTTTGTCTTCCGAAGTCACTGTGAGGCCTACTGGAGCCCTGCTGTCCTGGAGATGGCTGAACACCTGCCTGCCTGTGGAAACTGGTGAATGAATTCCTTGTTTTGCTTTGTTGCATGTGAGACTTTTGCTTCTCCCTATTAAACAGTCTTTCTCTCTGATGCCTGAGGTGGCCACCTAAAACACAGATGAGAATAAGAGACTAAAAGGTAGGCATTTATTTGAAGGGCCTTCAAAGGTGCACCCTGGGCAGTCAAAAGGCCACACCCAAGATGGACCCTGGGTCATGGGTTCTTCACACTTTTATAAGTTTGGTCCATTTGCATATCAGGATTAATTCTCCAGTTATAACTTTAGTTAATGATGTAATTACCTGAAGTTTACCCCCCCTTCTTAAGATTTTAGCTTACCCATTTTGGGGCCTGGTGTCCTTGAGGTGCAAACCTGGAGAGGTTTGTTACGTCCAACCAACATGAGAAAACAGCAGCTAACAGGCCACAAGAAACTTCAGTTACACACTAGGCAGTACAGGATTTGAAAAATACAGAAGTTAAAACCTAAGGCATTTTCTCCACTCAAGAATTTTAGCCTTCCAATTGCCTCCCTCATCCCACCAGGGGAGAGGCTGTGGGATGCTTGGTTACTGGGTGACATTAAACCACAAGACTTGCCTCTTAACAGAATTCTCTGTATTCACTGCTGATGATCTTATTATTTGTCATAAAACAGGTGCTCAATTAGAAAAGCTTTTCTGCGTTGTGCAATTACTTTTCTCATTTCCCTATCACCAAATAATCTCCAACTTGTGGTAGCACTGAATTGTCACAAACTACTACTTGGGCAACAAGTGTACTTTCAAGCAATACGGAAAGACTATAATACTGTAGCCTTTGCACTCATCATATCTGCTCCTTGCCCCATACTTTCTTTAGTGCTTCTTTAAGCTTGTATTAATTGCCTATTACTTAGATACTTTCATAGTGTATGCTTTATTCTATTCCTGGCGATAGTGTTTCATCTCCTCTTGTAATTTCTATTTTTAACCTCTGTGTGTACAGTTTGGCCTGTGAAAGGTTTACGGTGGTGATTGCAGGAGGAAGCTAACCTTAGTTGGAATATCTAGATTTTAGTCTGCTGTAAATATCTATGAAACATAACTAAACATTACTTTTGCTGTTGACATTGTTTTTATAAATTTCAGAAGGCAGAATTAATGTCCTGAATCATATTAACAAGATTTCCTTTCATATTTTCTTCTGCATACAACTAATTTAAATGAGCAAGTAAAAAAGTTATGTACACTGGTTGTCATATGTGTATCTCCCACTTTAGACAGCTCAAGGTGGCCTGGTGTCCTAATGGATGTGGTTTCCAGGTTGCAGAATACAGAGAAGGAATCTGTAAAGATTTTTGCAGCTTGAGTAATGAAGGTTTTGGTTCTTATCTAGGTGATAGTGCACAGTGGTCAGCAAAGTAGTTTTATTATAAAAAAAAAATCAGCTGAACAATGGTGACCTTCAAATGAAGTGTTGTTGATAACATCAGACATGTTTTTTAATGAACTGAAGTCTCTTAGGATGCTGTATCCAGCTATTGTGAAGCAAATAAGTGAAGCAGACAATATATTTTTCTTCTCTCTTTTGTTATATGTTATATGTTTTGCATTATGGCAGCTCATTAACATTTTATTTCAAAGAGAAAATGGAAAGTGATGGTAACTGGGGTTAGAGTTCAAAAAGTACAGGGGCACAAAAATAAGGATGAGAAAATATTAAATTAAAAAGGGATTTTAGGATCCTTCTTTGCCAAGTGATCTACATCAGCCCTGTGAAGGTAATGTGAAGGTGGGATGAAGATATCAATACATTAAAGTGGAGCCCACGTGATGTGGTCTACTGTAGAAGATCTAGTCAATCCTAAAGAACCCCTTTTTTGTAGCAGTATATTATACCTTAGGTAAGCAAAAAACTGATTTCCTGCTCAGCTTGAAATTTCCACCCATCCTCGAAGAGGACAATTAACCCAGTGCTGGGCGCCTGTTAGTTTCACCAGAAAGATGAACATTCTAGTTAAGCCTACAGCCTGAAGACTGCTGAGCTAGAAATTATATCCATCCTGCTCACCATATGCTTCTTTTCCATCTCTGCTCTACTGCAGCAAATTTGTGTTGCTGCCCTCCTTCCTTACCTATATATAGCTACACTTCAGGACTCCTAGAACTGTAGTCATAATAAAAGCAGATTCCTGGCTTCTCCTGACTATTCAAAATATTGGTGTAGTGGTCAGCTTCCTAAAATGGAATATAATTTTCCAGCTGTCTGATCTCATTCACTCTGTCGTCATGACTAAAATAATGGCGTGACGCAAAGGTCTCGTCACAGGTTTTTTGCAATAAGTAAATTCAATCCTGTGGTGGGATGACCCTGGCTAGACACCAGGTGTCCACCAAAGCTGCTCTGTCACTGCTCTCCTTGCTGGACAGGGGAGAGAAAATTATAGTGAAAGGTTAATGGATTAAGACAGGGACAGATCACTCACTAAATGCCATCATGAGCAAAACAGCCTTGGGAAATGAATTGAATTTATTACCAGTGGAATCAGAGTAGGATAATGAGAAATAAACCCAAATCTTACAAACCTTACCCCCACCTCTCCCTTCTTCACGGTCTAAACTTCACTCCCCATTTTCTCTACCTCTTCTCTCCCAGAAGCACAGGGAGATGGGGAATGGGGGCTGCAGTCAGTTCATCACATGTTGTCTCTGCCATTCCTTCCCTCTCAGTGGAAGGACTGGTCACAGTTTCCCTNCCATCTCTGCTCTACTGCAGCAAATTTGTGTTGCTGCCCTCCTTCCTTACCTATATATAGCTACACTTCAGGACTCCTAGAACTGTGCCAATGTGCATTCTTCCCATCTGCTGAGATTCTTAATGATCTGCTTCAGCATGGTTCCCTTTTGTAGGGTGCAGTCCTTCAGGAACAGACCACTCCAGCATAGTTTGCCTGTGGGATCTCAAGTCCTGCCAGCAAACCTGCTCCAGTGCAGGTTCCCCTCTCTGTAGGGCCACAAGTGCTCCCAGGAACTTGCTCTAGTGCAGGCTGTGCACAGTGTCACATCCTACTTTGGGTGTCCACTTGCTATGTCCTGGCATCCTCTGTGGGCTGCAGGGGCACAGCTACCTCGCCATGGTCTTCATCACAGGCTGCAGGGGAATCTCTGTTCTGGTGCCTGGAGCTCTTCCTCCCCCTCCTTCACTGACCTTGGTGTCTGCAGGGCTGTTCCTCTCACATGTTCTCACTCTGCTCTTCTCTGTCTGCAGCTGCTCTTGGGCCACAATTTTTCCCTCCTTTTTGAATTTTTTATTCCAGAGTTGCCACCCCTGTTGCTGACTGGCTTGGCCTTGGCTAGTGGCAGGTCTGGCTTGGAGCTGGTTGTCACCGGCTCCATTGGACATGGCAGAAACCTTTAGCAGCTTCTCACAGCAGCCTCTGTAGCGCATGTGTGTGCGCTCATATGTGAATGCCACCCTCCCTTATTTTACGCTTTAAAGTCTAAGTTCTTCACATTATTTATTGCATTGACAGTTATACATGGGTGAATGGAATGTAGTCCCATTTAGGGTATTTGCTTTTCATTCCCATTGGATCTGTTTAATAAGTTTTTTAGGGTATATAAGGCAGTGCAGTCACAGTTTAAACTAAAACCTACATTATCTTCTTGGAGTTTTAATGCCTTAAATAATTAAAGCACATGTAATGCTTAGAAGTAAGTCTTGAAAAGTCATGGTAAATTGAGAAATTCTTTTTTATTAGCTGACATATTTAACGTGAATGCTGAAACTGTTTAGATGTAGATACTATGTTGACAGGTGGGATTTTTTGTAGCTATAGGACAACCTATGAGGGAATGCAAACCAACCCTTGTTCACTGCATGCAGTCTTCAGGAAGGTATAATTTGGGGAGGAAGGAGCAGTGTGGAATAAACCATCAAAACTAAAACAAACCAAGAAGACCTCCTAGGATTTCTGTTTCCTTATTTCAGGAGAAAAATCACGCTTATAAAAAATTTGGATGCTGGAATAAACTTCACCAAAGACGAGTTAGACAGCAGATAACTGGCAAGCAGATAAAGGATATATGTTCAGTTAATAAATCCCATCTCTGAACTCCTAAGGGTAACACCTCCACATGTGTGTAATATATGAAATGAATGTATCTATAAAACACACACACACACACACTCCATCCCACTGTATACTCAGTCTATTAACATTTCCACTTGTCACACTATTAACATAATTAACACACTATTAACATAACCACTTGTCACATCACTGTCTAAAATTTTATGAAATTAAAACACCGCTATAAATATTTCAAAAGTTGTAATTAATTGTCCTTATGCCAGACAAAATGATAAGCTTTGTTTTCTGAAGAAAAATGATTGTTGCACTCCTGCTCTCCTTTTAGTGAATGACTGCTGTTTTATAATCCTACTTTATTGCTTTCACTCAGGCCCTTTGGGAAAGCTTGAGTGATGAAGCAGGTCTTACAAAATAATCTAAAGATTGTAAGGTGATGGCTTTTCTTAGATCTAGTTCTGGAAGATATTTCAGAGTCTTGGACCTATGCTTAGCTGTTAAGTGTAGTGCACTTGTTAATCACAGCAATAACAGCCACAGACAAAAGCCAAAGCAGTGCACTGCAACAACTGAGACCTTCAGTTTGTGAGAAATACAGCAAAATCCAAATTTTTGGAAAGCCCTTCATATGCTTCCCAAATGGCTCCTTTCCCAATGTGTAAAAAGCTTACTTACAAAAGCTTGCTTCTTTCCCATCTTTTAAGAAACTCATCCATCACTATCACCCAAAGACAGATGAAATATTGCTATTCAAAACACGACAACTTCTTAACTTTCTGGAACAATTCATCTAAGATCGTGCTTCTTTCCAATCACAATGATAATTGCAGTTCATCCAGTTTTCTTTTTTCATTAATTCTTGTTTTGGGTGGGATTTTGCCACAGTCTTCAGCCAAGTCCTTTGCTTCTTTTCCTTTACTGTGGAGGGCTCAGCAGCAGAGTGTTCTCTACACAGAAAAATGCTTATTTTGCTCCTCTACCTCACTAATTTCAGTTTCACACCCTCCTTATGTGCCAGATAGATTAATAAAATCAGAGAATGGCCTGGGTTGGAAGGGACTTTAAAGATCATCCAGCTCTTACACCCCTCCCATGAACAGGGACATCTCCCACTAGACCAGGCTGTGCAAAGCCCAGCCTGACCTTGAAAACTTCTAGGGATGGGGCATCCACAACTTCTCTGAGCAACCTGTTCCAGTGCCTCACCACCCTCACAGTGAAGAATTTCTTTCTACTACCTACTCTCTTTCAGTTTGAAGCCATTCCTTCTTGTCCTATACTATATGCTCTTGCATGTACAGTCTCTCTCCATCTCCTTTGTAGTCTCCCTTCAGATATCTAATCAATTAATTCTGCAGAAAAACCTCAATGGTGCTGAATTAAGGTGAACAAAGCAGAATAATGTCATGAAATAATAAGTTTGAGCATCCCCAAGTGAAGTGCTTACAACCTCTGGCACCACACCACACATGCAAAAAGTTAATTAATTGTTACATTATAGAGTAACTGAAGGGTTAGATTTATGAATATATATTATACCACTATAGAATTTAGCATACATTATTATATTTTCCAAAAAATTGTGTGGGATGTTAGACAATCACACAAGATTTTGTGTGATATGCAGAGTCTACACTGCTGGTTTTCACTACAGGCTCATCTGTGTTACGGCCCACCCCAGAAGGTGAGGATAAACTTAGTTTCTTTTTAATAGATCCCTTGGGGCAGATTAGAATGAAACAGCACCGAAAACTCAGCAGATATATACATATATATAAGTTCTGTTTTAGAATAATTTAGTTGTAATGGAAAGGAGGTTATTATTGGCTATTATTATCTGTAGTAATATAACAATATAAAAGCATAAAAACAACACCCACAAAAATGTGTAAGGGAAAGAAAGGAAGAGGAAGAAAGGATAAGAGTAGAAAAATATCACCATCCCTGGATCCAGTGACAAATTTGATTATTGCAGTTTCCAAGTCCACTGGTTGAAGTGACAGTCACAGTCTTGGTCTGCCAGAAGTGGGGGAAGCCCATGAAACACAGAGTTCAATGGGATAGTATACATTCAGATTTATGTGGGATGTGGGAATGCTCAGGTACTGCCCTTTGGTGGGTGGGCGTTTTACACCGTCTGATGGAACACTGTGGATAATGCTTAGTCCCCTGGTGGGAGGCCCCGGAAATGAGTCTGGGGGCACTTTGGAGGTCTTTCGTGGTCTATGACACCTTCTAAAACAGGACAGCTGCCTCTCGTATCAGCGTAGTTGAGCCAGTTATGCCTCACCAGAAGGGATGGATACACTCAGGCCTAAGTGTGAATGTCCCAGTACCTCCTGGGGGAGCTTTACACCTGACCCAGCCGTGTAAGGGAGAACACTGGTGTGTCAATAAGCACTACTGTACCTCAGCATGGCCTGCTTCTCATTTGCCTTCTCCCTTATCTGGATCAAAACCCAGCTTGTGGCCCCCAGTGGTGGGTGTTCATCTGCTCTGTCTGATGCAGATCAGAGGTTTCACCACCACACAAAAAACTCTCCTCCTTCCCTTCTTTTGGGGGCAGGGGGTGCCAACCTGGCCTCAGCAAAACACCCCCTGCTTTTGCACATTGCCAGTTGTTTGAGTCATTAGCCATTAATGTTTCAGTTTCTCACAATCTGTAGTGTTAATTAAGTTCTGACCTGCTTCTGTCATTTGGACTCAGCAGTTTTTCATATTGTGAGACTCCAAATTCTGGTTCTAGATCGGTTTTGGCCCATGAGCTTCTACTGGCTTTCATAAGTCATTCAGCTTTCAGAAAAACACACCCATATGCTTCTCTTCCTCCGAGAACAAGTTGGTAGTTACATTTTAATACACATGGGTAGTTATTGTCTTCAAACAGCAGAGTGTGAATCACTCATTTTCTCTTATACTTTTGGCAGTATGGCAGTATTCAAATGGCATTGAAAGTGTTTTGAAGAACAGGTACATTGTACTAAAGAGGGAGGTTTACAAGAACTGACACTGTTAGTTACCTGAGAATTGGTTTATGTATTGTTTATTTCTCAGGGACAAAACCCTTTCTCTTGTGTGAGACTCTCCAGAGATGATAAGGGCTTTTTCATGCAGAAACAGTCATATGGATGCCCACACAATCACACGTGAAAGCTATCTTCTTTCTGCTAACTCCTGTCGACTCCATTGGATTCTAGGTTCTAATTGTCCCCATAATTATATGTCTCACAGGAAACATACAAAACACAATAAAGTTCCTCCCCCCTTATTTTTTTGATAAGAAAAGCAAATCTGTACAAAGACATTTTATTCTGAGGAAGAAATACAATAATTGAAAGTAGGACAGGAAATGTCTAAAAAATATGTGAATCAAAAGCATCAACTGGATTGTAACAGCACCTTAAGCAGTTTTTGTTTCTAGAGCAAAAATCCTGAATCCAAACAGCTCCATTTCCTAATTTCCGTTAGGAAAACAACCTGGCAGTATGAAAAATCTGGCTCTGGAGACCATGATAAGAACAGATGGAGAACACAGGGATACTGTCTTGACTCTTGTGATGAACAAGTTCTTTTTCATTTGTTTGTTTGCTTGCTTGGGGTTTCTTTTGCTGTGTTTTGTTTTTATGTTGTACAATTTAGTCAGCTGGTTCAAACCATCAGATTACTTTGCTTTCTGATGTGAAATCTTTATCTTAATTTACCCTGTGAGGCCTGTCTTGCACCACAATAAGGTACCATTACCTGTCTGCCCCATCTAAGTGGTGGGACTGGGGAAGAGCAGGCTCAGGAGACATCTTGCCAATGTATCTAAATATCTGAAGAGGTAAAGTGAAGAGGACAGAGCCAGGCTTCTTCCAGCAGTGGACAGAAACAGAAGAGGCAATGGAAATAGAATGAAACACAGGAGGTTTCCTCTGGACACCAGAAAACCTTTTGAACTTTGAGGGTGGTGGAACACGGGCACAGGCTGCTCAGAGAGGTGGTGGACTCTCCATATTTTGAGATATTCAAAATTGTCTGGACAGTTGCTTTGAGAGTTTGGATGGGAGGGTAGGACAAGGTAACTTCAGTCATTGTTTCCAACCTCAAGTATTCAATGATTGTCTGTAATGGAAAGAGAATCAACCCTGGGGTCACTGGGGACTGAGCAGACTATCCTGCAAGCCAGAGGGCCATATCAGAAAGAAAGCACACTGATAAATCTTTCTTTCTTCATTTTTTTAAACCCTTTCCTGCAGTTTGGGCATCTTTTGCCAGTCTGTAGAGAGCTCACAAAAGGAATAGAATTCAGTGTACTTTAATTTCAGAGCCCTAGTCAGTTTTGGGTTTGGTCATACCCCCAGTTGTAGAATGAGTCTGTGTGTATATCAACTCTACAAATTGCACACTACAGTTTATGGAAATGGGACATCCAGTTTCAAATCTGGGGTGAATAAGGTCTTGAAATGACCTCTTTGTGTTTGTCTGTTCCTTATTAACTGTAAGTTAAGAATGGCAAATCTTTCCTTTGATTAACTGTTAGGAATGATCATTATGTAGTTCATATGCATTGGTGATTTCTACAGCTTAACTCATTTATTAATGTTAAGAAATGAAAAATAGTTTGCCAGTAGTATTCCTGGAGCTCTGAAAGCTGCCAATCTTGCCAACACTTCACAAATACTTTCAGAATTTGATAAATATTTTTTTTTCTTTCTTATACTGACAAAATGCTGCAGTGACTGTCAAGGTAATGATAAGCGTAAGAAGCCTGGATACAATTAAAAATGTCTTGCAGCCTTACTGTTTGAAAAACTCCAACTGGTTAGGCTGGCTTTCGTTTAATTTCTAGTGTCTAACTCTTCTTTGCCTACTCCAATAATTCATTGACTTGTTTCATTAAAATTGGACAGAGATAAGCACATCACAAAGATAAGCAAGTTTTTATGTGAAACTAGGGAGCAAAACTGTGGGGAGTGAACTAAGGCACTCCAACAATAGGAAAAGCAGTACTGTGACTGCACAGAGTTGAAACACAGGAAAAATATCGAAACACAGCTAATGCTTTAGTCAGAGCCAGAAACTGAATAAGAGACATAAACCCATAGATTAAATGACTACATGTGTTTGGTCCTCACAGAATTATTTGTGGAGCAAAAGACTAAGTCATATTCCATCATTTTGCCCATTAAAAAAAAAAAAATCAAAACCAAACCAAACAAAAACTAAACAAAAAACCTGACTTGCCTCAACCCTCCTCCCCTTCCCCCTGAAAAATAAAGGCCAAAGCAAAGAAATTGCTGCCCCGCAAAAAAAAGCCCAAACAGAAAAATAAACCACCAACAATCTGACTTGTTTATTTTGAGAGACTGTGCCGGTTTGGCCAAAATTTAAAGGAGAATATCCTCTGAGGGAGAGGCAGGGTACCACCACCCCTTCCCCNGTGGGCCCCTTCCAGGGGCCTCGGAAGGGAAATTCTCCCCCGATACGCTCTGGTGTTGTAAGACAGTCCCGAAGAGAAGAAGAGGAAAAAACAAACCAAAAGTCCCAAGAAAATTCTCTCCGGAGAGAAAAAGCTGAAAGCTGTCTGAAAAGCAAGGTCGCCTCTGCCTCCCTCCCTGCCACCGAGCCCAGAGCAGAGAGAGCTGTGTGTCCTTGAGCAATTGTTTTGAAAAGTTCGCTCAGTTTTCTCTCGCACCCAGGCTTAAAGGCACAGAATTCATCTTCTGGGCATAGAATGGTGATAGGGGATACACATCATAAAGTCACCCCAAGACAGAGACTTTTAATACTTTTGGAATTTTGAACAGAAATTTGGATTTTGGCAGTCTGACAGAGCAAGATCACAGAAATTATTGAAAAACATTTACTAATGGACTGCATGAAATAGCAGGATGAGAGAGCAGCAACTGAATGGAGAGATCAGAGGGCTGGAGAAAGAGGGGCTGATGTGGCAGGGAACTTGTGACAGGAATCTAGGCAGGAAACTTGCCACTTATGGCTGAAGAAACAAGAGAGAAAAGGCTTAAGGAAACCTGGATCAAACAGAACTTGAATATGGGTGAAGAAGCTGTGAGGCAGCTTCTTTTTATTCTGACTTTTCAGGTGTCTGGTTTGTTCCCTTTCCTAATATTTTAAAAGTTAGGTTTGGGGTTCCAGAAGGCAATGAAAAATGGAAAACTAATTGAATGTATGTGTACAAATTGCTATGGTTCATCCTATTTATAGAAACAGCAGATTCATAAACCAAGATTTTAACTGACACCTGGCTTCCAGAATAATGTAAAACAGATATGTCACTCGATGCTGTTTCAGGCACAAAAGCTATTCAGGGACATACGCTATATGTTTGTCTACTGAATTAAAAGATATTTTTATTCTCTTTCTTTATCTTGTGTTACTTAAAAATAATAATATTAAAATAATTTTTTAATTTGAAAGAAACCTGCCTTTAAAGGCCTTTAAAATCTCCTTTAAAACAAAATGGTGCAAAACTGAATAAGTAGGCACTAATTAACCAATTTGTGTGCCCAAACAAGAAGGTATGAGCATGGACTACAGATGATGCAGTGTCACTTGATTCAAACTTAATTTTTGCATCAAGTTTTGATGTTTTGGCATGAATTGCATGTGATACATATGGATCGCCATGATCTTACCTTTAGAGTTGGAGATAAGCTTATTTTAACATTGCTTCACTTCCGGAACATCGCTCAGCAGCACAGGTATCCACTCAGCCCACACAGCACTGGCAGGAGAGTTTCCTCTGAACTCCTCAAGTGCCAGGTTTAGTAATTGCCCCAACACACAAGGCCCGAGCACAAGTCAGCCGTGATATCAGTTTTTTGGGGTTTTTTTGCCCATAAATCAGTTCTTTGTATACACTGTAGAAACAGTACAACAGGAATATAGGACTGTGCTATTCTTGCTCCTTGTCAGTCCAAGTGAACTGAGGCACTGCTGTCTTTTTTAGTAACTCTAGATTTCTGTGCTATTGTGGGAAAATGATGTAGGCAAAATCATGAAGGATTTCTTTTTAAATTTCATTACTACTTTTTTAACTCTGTTCTGCTATTTTTTATGCTACATCCCTCAGGCAACAAATACTAATGCTGTTTCAAAACATGATAAGAACATCAGTCCATGAGTTATTTTTTCATCTATCCTTTTGCAGTACCTATTCAAGTTAAAACTTGTCCCAGGACTTTAGTTTCTGGTGAGATTAACTACAGCAATTAATGATTAACCAGGTCATTCAAGGCAAAACTCTGCAAGTGATGTGTTATTTATATGTGTCCTGAAATATTTGGTATACCATTTGACCATAAGCATGTTACATTACACGCATTATGAAAGATTTAATTACAAACTTCACTTATATATAAAATTAAATTATGCCTTTAGTAGCTTACAACATTTTTTTTTTTTTTTTTTTCCTGAAGAACTTGCTAATATTGTTCGTAATACCAAGTTTGATGAGGCTTTGGTCAAGCTGACCAAAGGGACGTGTCCCTGCTCACGGCAGGGGAGTTTCAACAAGACGATCTTTAAGATACCAAACCAAACCAAACCAAACTATTTGATGATGCTGTGACTCTCTATTTCTGTACTACTAAATATTATTTAAAATTAATTCAAGAAGTTTTGAAAATGCCTTTAGGTGAATTCTGACCCTTGAAAACTTACTAATGTATGTTCTCCTTATGGTACAAATGGTCATGTCATGCTGGCCTGAACAGTTCTCTGGTGTTCTGACTGGCTGGTAATCCTTTTCACCTCTGAACCTTTCCCTAAAATGAGGGACATTGTGTGCCACTGTGATAAAACATTTATGTGAATACTTTTTTATCAGACAGTATGATCTTTGACATGACTTGAGAAACCTGTCTAGATTTGGTGAGATTTACACTTTGCCCCAGCTTACCCTTTTTCAAGAGGCAGAAAATTTAAGGGCAAATATCTTTCTACTAAAAGACAACATTAAAAAGAATTTTACATAAATTTCCTTTGACATTTTTCTGTCCAGATTCTTAAACCCCATAAATTTACAGACGCAGAATGATCCCTGAGAAGAAAGCAAAGTCTATAATAATCTTAAAACCCATTAAACATTTAGGGGTGAGAATATTTTATTTTGACATTTATGTGCAGCATTGTAACAAAGAGAAAATAATAGGTAGGTGCTCATTCCCATTTATGGGGATCATGTCCCCTTATGGAAATATTTCTATTACCAGATGAGGAATTTATCTGTACTTCAACAGTTACACATCTCCTTTTCTTCCTGTGGAAGTGCAGTTCAGAATGTGGAATATAACAGAAAATTGAATTTCTTCTCAGTGGTACCAAGATAAAAACTTCGATGTCTTTTGAGTGTAAGAATTTATGTCCTTTCCCTGAGTATTGCAGTGTTGATGGCTTGGAACTGGTCTTGGTGCTATAACTCCGTATTAATCAACCCTGTGATTCCTGTCTTGTTTAATCAAGTACTTCATGTACAGTTTTTTGAGCTCTACTACCTTTCCACATCTTGAATCAATCAAATGCTGACTGGCTCTTATGTTAAGCAAATTAAATTCCAGATTCACACAGCCTTTGCTAGATTATTCTGCCATGGAAAAAATTTTATCATTTATAGAACTTGATTGAAAACACATAGTTGTGTCGCTCTAATAGCTAAAATTTATACAGTACATGAACTAATCTCCAGGTAGTGTTTCATACATTCATGTAGCACCCCCTTATATAGAATCACATAGAAGTTTTTCAACTATTATTTTTTTCCTATTATTGAAAAGTATTTTATTTTAAGTATTTATTTTAAGTATTTAAGTATTTATTTTATATTTTAAAATATGCCCTGTACATTTTAGTGACTGCTAAATGGCATTTGATATGGACAAGTGAGGATTTTGGTCTTTATTTTTTTCACTTAATTTCACTGTAATTATTCTTTCTGCCTTTTACTCTGTAGGCATAAACCTGAATTATCTGGAGAAATAAATTATAGAAAGTAGTATAATTTGAATTCATTCAGGCTGTTTTATAATACACAACATGAAATTCTTTTAAATATGTATCTATAAATCAAACTGTAATTGTTTACATGCAGATTTTTTTTAACATTACTGCTACAGGCAGAGTAGCGAGAACAAACTCCCTGAGACAGTCCTTCTAGAAATAAAATATGTATTTTAATTTAATCTTTTGGCAGCTTGGAAATATTTTTCTGAGAAAAAATCTGAAAATACAAACTCAGTTAACATTTTTTCTTCTCTATGAGAATCTTTTAGACAAGAGAGGAGCAGCTAAAAAAGAAATGCAGAAAATAAATGGAAGTTGTTTATTTTGTGATTGCAAATGGTTCTGAAAACCATAGCAAAGGAGTAATGGGTAAAACATGCACTTGCAGTATAACTCTTCACTCTACATAAACTTCAGAGAGGATTAATAGAAAGATGTTTTTAATTCATCTGTAGTTGCTCTGTTCTAGCAAAAGGTTCCCATACTCCAAGGATCTCCTGAAAAAGCAATTATTCAAGGTGGCTTTGAGCCCAAGGTGTCTTGAGCCTTCATAAAGCCAAAGGAATTACTATATATGTAAGGACATTATAATTTTGTTAGTTTAAATATATGATTTATGTACCATGAGTTGAATTAATTAAGTCATTGGGTTTGAGTCAACATATGTTTAAACTGTCTACTCACTCCCTAAAGACCTATGAATTGTCTAAGAATTTAATCTTTCAGAGAGGTAAGCAGATTAACAAACTTTTTTATTCTTCTGTTCCCAGTTAGCAGTCCTTCCCATCCGTCAAAAATTATTTAATCAGTACATGAATTTTGTTCTGATTAATAATTTGATCTTTTTTCATGTGTAGTAACAGTAGGTACTGAAAAATATCTATTGGAAGGTCAACTCTCCTCAACTTGGCTAGCTTTGGTTTGTTCCATCTCCACCCTTACTTTTACCAAGTGCATTTTTAAAATCACTCTCGTGATCATTATTCACGTGGAAACTTTTCTACTGCTTTCCTCAGAGTCTGGTGATGTTTTTTAGTAAAAGGCTGTTAGCAAAGGAGTTTGAAAGAGAATTTTACTACCTGAAACAGACTGGGAACCAATACCTAATCCTGGAGGGCATATGAGGATAGCTTTTGGAATAGTCCTCCATCTGGGTTTTATTAGCTTACTTTAAACTATGCTCCACCTGTGGGTAGGTTTAGTGAAATAATGGCTCTTGTGTTCCTACCAGTGTGGTGGGAAGGATGGGCCTAGCAGGGTGGGTATATGGCAGAACTCTAGACCATCTCTATGTAAACGCAACTACACCAGTGAAATTCTTTAGATTTGTGCATTTTAGACTACATTTCATTTTACCTAAAGTTCTTTCTTGAGTGTCTTTATCAGCTATATTGTGTGTGACATTTCACAAAGCGCCTTGTCTCCTTCAGATACAGAACACTGGAATATGTAGAAGAGAGCTAGAAAATGGCAAGTTTCAAATGCACATCTAAGTGTTTGCCTAATACCTGCTAATGCAAAAGTGGGCTGGAATAGAGCCTAAAATTTTATAAATTTACTCTTGTTCAAATTTCAGTATGAAGACTAAATAGGCATATATGACTCATCAGTAGTGACTGCAGTGTGGACTACAACAAATAAGAAACATGGGATTTTAGTCTTGGAAAAAGAGTAGTTAATAAATAAATCAAAATGGGTTTATTAACTGTTCTTTCAGCTTTATTTTAATGGTGCTTACATAATTTTTTTTTTCAACTTTCATCCTAGAAGATTATCACAATTCAGCTCTAAAATTCTAAAGTTATCACATCTTAATAAATGAAAATACATAGTTTTTCTGTTCTCAGTTGAGATAATTTAAATTTTTATTTTCTTATTTTCAGCAGTCCTATTGAACCTTTGTTTCCTTGACAGATGAATAATGACAGGCCAATGAGATGAACACAAGACTTTCAGAACACAAGCTTTTAATTTGAATAATTTAAACTGTACAGAAATTACATGATATACATCTTTGCTTTAACCTTTTAGATTTCAGTGATTGATATTGCAATATCAGTACGTAGATGCTAAAATAATTGCTTTAATTTTTATGCTCTTCTTGCCAGCCACAGCTCAGCAAAGTCCTTAAACTTCATTTACATCCTTAAACAACATCCAAATCCTGCCTACCGGCATGTGTCCCTTTCAGTCTTTCAGACTTGTTCAGTTCAGCAGAACAGAGTTTTTGGCTGATGTCTAAGGTAATGCCTTAAAAAAAGTGATAATATACTCTAAGTGGTACTGTACACTTGTCCAAGTCTCCCCCAGTGCACTTGGTACTAACAGCACTGTTTGAATGACAGCTCATATGTGTCACTTCCATAGTACCAGCACCATTATCCGATTATCCAACACACACACACTAAACACTGTCAGTGGTTAAGCTACTCCACTTTATAGGTATCACCCTATTCTTGTCCCAGATTGAGAAGATTTCAACCCAGTCAATTGTGTAACCTAGGGCTATACTGTTATATTACCTAATTAACAAAAAGAGGTTTTTCTATGTCAAAGTCATGGATATGGTATTTTCTGGTTTTCCTGATGTTACCTGGGAATATAGTAAGTCAACTGTTGTTGTTTTGGAGGCCAACTTCCTTTGTATTTGTGGTGTTTCCTTTACTAGAAATTTTGAAATGGTCAAACTTGTCCTGACATGAATATGAAACTTCTCGTGCAGATTTTTATACTGCCTAAAATATTGTACAGTCACTGATATTTGTGTGAATGAGCACAAAGCATTCCCAAATTGGAAAGACAATTTTGCATAAATTTTTCATAGATATAAAAAGGTGCTCGGTGGGCAAGAGTTTGGCTGCTGAAAGCTAGCTTATATTTTCTTTCAAGGCTGTGTTTAACTCCACTGTTTACTGTAAAACATACTTTTCACTCTCAAAACTGATGTGGAAGTGCTTGCATTACTGCTGTATGACCTTGTGCTTTGGAGATTCACATAATTAGTTAGAGCAGCCTGCTCATCCATGACAGACAAAAACTCACCTTGACAAGAACAGGGGGATTCTTTCTGTCCATTCTGAGCGTTTGATGCCATGGATCAGGCTGACCCCTATTATCACATCTCTGTCTGCCTGATGTTTAGACATTAAGTCAGTGCAAAGCCAATTGACCCGTTGCAGCTTGGAGGAAGGCTTTGTGGACAGCTGGGATTTGCAGCTCACCAAGCATGGATGTTGGTGTTTAGTTTTCAGAGACCATAGCAGAGGCTGCAAGCCTCTCAGCTGTGGAAAGAAGCACAAAAAATAACAGACTTCTGTAGACTTTAACTATGAGGATTGAAATTGGACTATTAACTGGTTTTAAGTAAAAGATGTCTTCAGTGCCTTACTTTCTCAGACTTTCTGTATAGACTTCTGCCTCTCTCCCTGTCACTTTGCACTTCTGAGGGAAGAAAGGCATTTAGATAAATCTTTAGGAAAATAAATCCATAGCACCTTTCTGCTGTTGTCTACCACCATTAAAGAAGAACCAGATTCCCAAATTTTAATTAATGATTTTGGCACTGCAAATCCAGTTAGTTGAATACAGATTTGTAAAACCAAATAGAGCCAGTCTGTGAAGTGTTGTACTAATTATGAGACCAAAAGTTTCTGGATTTAAATAAAGACTGTGAGTTTCATATTAACTCGGCTGTGACAGGAAAAACAGAAACCCAAAAAACAAACCCCAAATTCTTGTTAATGAAAGACACTGTAATAGTTTGATGATGTCTTTGCCATGTCCAGGGGTTTCAACCTCTCTAATATTAACATGCATCCCTTCAAAAAATGCTGATATTTGCTGGCGTAATTCATTCCAGGTCTCTCCTTGAATATACAGCTGATATCTGTCCCTCATTGTGGTATACATATAAAATGAAGTTTTTCTGTCCTGAGATAGGATTCATTGCAGAGGAAAGGTGACAGGTCTAAAAATGGAAAATAGTTTTCTTTGCTAATTATGTCGTTCTTGAGGAAGGCAGGCTTTATTTAAAGACTGAAAATGTCATCTTTGCCATTAAGCAACATAAAGGCTCACATTTCACTCCTTTGAGTCTCCTGTGATGCATTTTAAAAGGAAAAAATGTCCATATTGTAATTTTGAGAGCAATATTCTTAACATATTTTTTCTGCAATTTTCCTCCCCCTATGTTTTTTTATTTCAACCCAGAGAAAGTGCATTATTTGCAGATGTCTTTCTGAAGCAACTATAAGCATCAGTTATTTCAAAGATGTAAATTTTTGAATCAGATTAATTGGAAAGAGACAGTATACTCTAACTGTAATTTAAAACACACAGAATATCAATAGCTGATCTCTTGATGATTATAAAACATTTACCAGATATGGAAAAATATATTGATGCAAGACAAGTGAGACATCTTTAAAAACCTGTATTTTCAGCTGTCCACACACAAAAATTGAAAAGGTTACCAGAAACCTGAAAGAGCACAAATGAAAATACACAGGTAAAAAATGGCTTAGGTATTTGTTCACATTTATGTAAGGAGTACAAGCCCTTTACAGAAATGTTAATAACTCGCCAGCAACCAGCTGTTACGATCCAGTTTAAACCCAGAAGAGCAAATAAAACTAAGTCTCTGTGCATAAATGGGAAAGAATTTAGAGACCGTTCAAAATATTCCCAAAAATGAGATTAAAACCAAATGAGATTAAATGCTGGTGCCAAAAAAGGGATGTATTTTATTTAATTGTATAAGAGACAAGGAGAGAGAAAGAAAGGAAGGAAGGAAGGAAGAAAGAAGGAAAGAAAGTGTGCATGGGTTTTGGGGGAGACAGGGAGAGGTGACAGGGGTGAGGTCTTGGTGGCAAGGGTGTCCTGTTGCCGCCGTGGCCACGCTGCCACATGCCGCCACACGCTGAAGAGTGTATAATCCAGTGGATTAATATATTCTTTGGGCCAGGTGGGAACACCCCGCTTTTCCTTGCAGGGGCCAGTTTGACACTGCCCTTTGCAACACCGAGGGTCTGTTGCACCATCTCTGGTGCTCTGGTGCAGGATCTGGGGACCCCTTTGTGGGGAGGCCCTTTGATGGGCCATGCCACCCCCTTCTGCTGCGGATGAGCGTCCCCCCACGGCTGAAGGGAGCCTTAGCTGAACTGGGAGGATGGGCGGTCACTGCGCCTCTCACCAGGGGCTTTCCAACACACAGCCAGAGCCTCTCTCCCCCCACTCTTTGGAGCGAGGGTCTGTGCCAGCCTGGCAGCCAACAGACCCTGGGGCTGTGGTCTCCACCCTGGAGGTATTGAGCTTGTGCTCTGTGAATGTCCCCAGCCCTGAGTTGTTACTTTATCTTATCTTCACCAGTGAGTGGTCCACGGCCTCTCAGAGCCCCACTCAGGGTGTGGTAGTCTTCTCTGCAGCTTTTGTAATAGTTTTAAAAGTCCTTCAGGAAAATGTTTAAGTCACAAACTACAATATTTCAGTCTCTGACACCAGCTCACATGGACATATTTTCATAAGTTTTCGAGTCTTGAGAAGGAGATTTTAGCAATATCTAAGAAATTGCTTATGACTTAAGTTATGGTAAGATAACTGCATCTTTAAGTATTGTAGGGTTGTTGGGATACGCACTAGAAAAAAAGAAACATCTGTGAAGCTAAGGCTAAATCAGACATTACATATGTATTCATTTTACCTGCATTAGAAGGTTTTTTTTCCACTTTTCAGTGTTCCTGGCCATTAATAAATAATTCCTCTACAGTCCTAGATACATAGGACAAACCTGTTTTAGAGTATTTTTTCTCTAAAAAATGTGGATTAAACTAGAAAAAAAAGAGACGTGAAAACATTTTAGAGGCTTCTCTTTTCACAAAAGTAAACAACACTGTGTCCCCCCAAAAAACAACAAATAAAACAACAAAAAAGCCGCACATATATTAGTTTGACACCTCATGTTTTTTAAGCTCTCAAGAAAATTCAATCAAGGAACCATACAAAACTGTATTTTATGTTGATATAAAAAAAATGAAAACTTCATCTACCCTTGGCCATAGTGTTTTTCTTTTGCCTTTTGGCCATGGGAAATGAGAGTTTTCCAGTGTAATTCAGGGCAAGTCAGACAGCTGCTGCCTATAGCCAGTTCAGGAAACAACATGGTAAGATCCAGCCTACCTTACTCTGACACCAAACATCTTCCCTCAACCTAATTTACCTGCTTTCATTTCAATCCCTGTGTTATCTCTAATTCCTAAGCACCCAAGACAAGCATGCATTGTTGTTTCAGCCCATCTGGCACCCAAGCACTACTGGGGAGAGAATCGGAGAATCGGAGGGGTAAAAGCTGGAAAACCCATGGGCTGAGATAAAGACAGTGTAATAGATAATGCAAAAGCCACACACACAAGCAAGAAACCACAAAGAATTAATTCAGTACTTCCCATGGGCAGGCAGGTGTTTCACATCTCCAGGACAGCAGGGCCTCTTCATGCTTTACAGTGACTTGGGGACACAAATGCCATCACTCCAAATGTCCCCTCCTTCCTCCTTCTTCCCAGCTTTAAATACTGAGCAGGATGTCGAATGGTCTGGAATATACCTGAGGCCAGTTTAGGTCAGCAGTCCTGTCTGTGCCTCCCATGATTTCAGTCAACCCAGACTTCCTCACCAGCTTGGCAGTACAAAAAGCAGAAAAGGCTTTGGCTCTGTGTAAGCCCTGCTCAGCAATAACTAAGTCATCACTATATCAGCAACCCTATGTTCACCCCAAATCCAAAACTCATCCCCATATTCAACACTGTGAAGAAAGTTAACTCTACCCCAACCAAAGCCACCACAGCATGCAATGGGGCAGAATGGTTACTAAAGTCCTGACTGTCAATAAACAGACAAGCTAGGAGGTGAGGATAGTAAAGAAGTTTTTTCAGTAGAAAATTGGGTGGACCTTAACACAAGTCATGAATATTTTAGCTACAGAGGTCATAATGGTCAGGCTACATCTGGATTAGTTCTGTAGATGCGCATTATTATTTGAGTCCAAGTGTACCTTGCTACTGTTTAATTTAACAGATTTAGTTAAATGGGTACAAAGTGTGATACTGTTATTTTTCTGGAACAGAAGTAACCAAAAATGTAGTGCATCCTAAATTAAATAGCTACACTAGTTTTCCATTTTCAAACCCACTGTAGTGTATTACCAGAATTCACTAATGGATTGCATCCTGATAGCCAAATGTTTCCCTTCCAAATATCTGAGAAATCTCACTTGGACAACTCAAAACCTGTGCTGCCTATTTCTCCTCGTTTAAACAGGGAATGAGTATATTGATATACTCAGTGAATGTCCTTGTGGCTATTGTCACAGATACTCATTTCACAGCTGCAAAAAAAGCTTGTAGAAGAATGATTCAACAATGGATCTGGAAACAGAACTAAAAAGCCATTAGCTCTAACTTCCTAGCCACTGAAGTTTCATCTCTTCCTCGGCACCACCTTGCAGCAGGTACATGGATATGGATCATAGATCTGTTGTGCAGCTGTTTCTGAGAGGCATCCAAGCATCATAGGAGTGTCTAAAATAAGCCCATCTGCAAATCACATTTCAAGCCGTTCTTCAATTAATGCTGGGTTTTTTTGACTGTCTCTCTGTTTAGTCACAGTAAGACCGGAGGATTTATGTTTGATATACCCTGCATTTTTAATCATGGTTCACTGTGAACTCTGAATAACCTGTGAAACAGTCAGTGATAGACAAAGCACTTTTGCATTAAGTGACAACTATTTATTTATTTCAATACACGGACACAACCTGCATTAGGGTACAATTGGCACATGCCACTTAACATTTGAAAACTGCATAGCAAATAACAAAATTACAGTTAAATCTGGAAAACTTTACTGCATTAAGAAGACTGAAAAAAATGTGCTAGTTGTTTCAAACAGAAAATGTTATAGGAGCTTGAAGAATAAGTGTTTAATTTCATTTAAGGTACCGACAACCATCTAATTCGGGTAGTGGGGAAAGAAAGTCTGTGAACAAAATACTAAATATAGTACAACAGAAAAGTGTTTCAAATTCTGTGAAAATGTATACTGAATCATCAATATTGAAAGAGACCTTTAACGTCACCCAGTCCAGCCATCCACTCAGCACTGCCACTGTAACCCCTAAACCACTCAACCACATCACCCAGTGCCAGATCCAGGTGCGCCTTGAACACCTCCAGTGACTCACCACCTTCCTGAGAAACCTGTTCCAATGCCTGACCATCCTGACAGGGAAATTTTTTTTCTAATATCTAATCTTAATCTCCCCCAACTCAGTTTAGGGCCATTTCTTCTTGTCCTCTCACTGTAGAGGAAAATGTACAGACTACTCTTACTCTGATATTCCAGGTAACAGATTAAAGGCTTGTATGCTTGTGAGAATATGGACCAGCTATTAAAACCATTTAGACTTTGTGTCCCTTTGTTTCTGATCACTCCTCCCAAGAAACAACAGAAACCAAAACTTTCATTATAACACTTTTAAGGATTTTTTAATGTGTGTTCATATTACCTGAAAGTCAGTCCAGACTTTTGTAGGAAGATGGTGGCTACCACTTTCTTTATAATATGGTTTTTTATGTTGTCAGCCATATCTAACCTCTTAAGATAAAGAAGGGATACCCGCCTCACTTAGCACCCATTTCCTGTTAGGGAATTTCTGAAATCTGCAAGAGAAATGTCTGTGATCTGCACAAAATTCCTTCACTCCCTTTGTACAGAGTGAAATTTTTTTACTAAGTGTATAGGGAGCAATATGAAAAGCTAATAAGAGTTCAAATTCATACAGAATCAGCTAAGTTATTGACGACTAAAATTAATCAATGCCACCTACACACAACTGACACATCCAATTAATTTTCTTGCAAACCACAACGTTTGCAGTTAAGCACCCCCTTTTGTTTTGGACTGATTATTCTTGGGATACTTTCATTATACTTTTGAATCTGGCTCCCACATTTTTGAGCCTATGTTCCCAGAAAATTTGTGTTACATTCAAAGCAGAAATGGAAATTAAACCTTTAGTTTTATTTTATTTTCAAGTAGCACTCTGAAGGTAATGAAACTAATGAAAAAAAAAAGTCATAACACAAATGGGCAACAGTGAAGGAGAGATTAACTGGAATTCTGTTGCATGTGAATTGAAAAATTACTTGAGAAAAATACTGATTTTTTGAGTCCAAATAAAATTGAATCCAGTGAAATAAATTTGCTAAGAAAAACCACACTCACAACTTTTTGTTTTCTTTCTTGTTGCTGGAAATGTTTAAAGAGTTTATCAAGTGACAAAGCTCAGAATTTCACCATAGTAAGTTCATTTAAGTTAAGGTATTGATTGTATTTGTAGCTGCTAGAATTTCTGGATGTAAAGCTGCAACATCAAGTAAGAGAGACTTTAGGTCTCCATCCATGTTGTTTAGAAGTTAGTGAACATTAAGGGAATTACTTAGAGGAGAATTGCAGTTTGACACATTGGTGCTGAGGTGAACACTCTTCTTGATTTTCTTGATTTCTTGATGTCGTGGGTTGGAGCTGAAGTTAATTGACAGTTTCTCGATCCAATGGCACTTTCCAATTTTGCATATTTAAACCCATGAGAGGCGCGGGAACGGCCTCTTTGAATCCAGTGTGCCGCTAGAAGGATGGGGGGAGGAAAAGCTCCGGGCCTGGTCCTGGGGGAGCCGGGCCAAGCCCCCTCCCCCAAATGCCAGGGCAAGGGGTCCCTGGCATGCATCGGGGTGCCCCCCCAAAGCTGCAGGTAGCCAAAGAGCAATGGGGGTTGCAAGGCCGAGATCGCCAAGTGGCTCCCAAGATCGGGGAGGGGCTTCCCCTCCCCCACTCCACAGGGTCCCCCGTGGGCCTGGAAAAAGACGATTTTCAGTTTTCTCAGACTGAAGAAACTATTAAGCAACTGGCAGCATCGAAGGAGAAGGGCTTTTCCTTCAACGTAAGCTGTTCACCATGGCGTTAGAGTCGAAGGAAGAAGGAGAAAGTGATTCAGGTGGGATGGAACGGAAGACGGCAGCGGAAAGAAGAGGGCGGAGCCGTGAGGCGCACGGAGCTTAAAGCGATCCCTTTGCAAAAATGTGGTACAGAACTGTAATACCATAAACTGCTCTTTTATCCATTTAAAGGACATGCGGGGGAATTGAGAACACCCCATGTTTGGATGTTCAGTGCAATGGACTGTCTCCAACCGGACAGACTATTGCGGTGGCAGTTTAGAAACCATGCGGAAGCTGAGAGGAGACCTCTTTCTTTTCCCTCGAGTTTGGAAAGACTTTTTAAGAACTCTAATATTGACCAGAAATTCCACCTTTGTTACCCTCCTCTCTCTCTTCTGAGCAGCCTGTGAGGAGGCTGCATGCCCTGGAGGGAATAAGGGCTGGGGGAGGGGTGGTGTTGGCAAAGAAAGGAATGTTGGTTTTTTTCCCCTTTTACTTTCTTAGTGTTTTTTTCTTTTAATCCTACCTAGTTATAATAGTAATAATAAACTAATAATAAGTAATAATAAACTAGTAATAATAAACTATCTTTATACTCTTTAAAGTTTCTGAGCCTGCTTTGTCATTTTCTCCTAATTCATATCTCACAAAAACAAATAAGTGAACTAAACCACAACACTAATTGGTGTTTCTGCCTGGTTACTGAATCTAACCTGCTACAAGCTATAAAAATGATATATCAATAAATAAAAGAAAAAAACCTTAATATTTCTTATGCAATGTTTAATTATTAGCTCTTTTCTACAGACAGTGACTTCTTAAATTACGAGCCAAACTCCCAGGTAGTTTAAATTGTTGCAGCTCATCTAAATGAGGTGTGGTCATTTCTGTCAGCTGAGAATCTGCTGCTATAGAGGAACAAAAGGATACAATATTTGTTCAAAATTATTCTAACCCCAGCTAAAACATTATTTTTGTTTGCAGATAAAAAAAGCATCAGCAGTGTATTAATAATCAAACATTATTGTGGTTCACAGCCCTTAGCAAAAGATCTTTTACAGGTGTTACTGAAAAGGAATGCCTTATTGTATAGAAAGAGACGTGTAAATGTAGTTCCTGAGTTTTAAGGTGTTGTAATGAAATTTTCAGGATAACACGGTGAGAGAGATGTCATGAGCCTCATTTGTCATGGCAGCAGTTTTTACTGTAAATGTCCATGCACAGTGGTGTAAATGAATTCCCATAGCGTGCTGTGCAGTACAAAATTATATCTTCCTCCCATGTTCAGCAGGAAAGATATCTCCGAGGGAGCTAGGTCTCTGAAGGCTTAGTGGTCCCAGTCAAAGGCTTTGCTTAGACTACATAGGGTTCAGTTTCCACTAATAAGTCATGTCTTACACCTATTTGGAGAAGGGGTTCCTGAGTCAGCTCAGTTTCTTTGGATCACAGTGAAAACCTGCATCGAAGATGGGGGTTGCGCTTTGGGGCTGTGTGAATCACAACCCTCTGCCCCAGGCCCTCCCTTACCCGCATGCCAAGTGCTCACCTTCACCTTTCCTTCTTTTTAAATGAAATGAGAAAGCTGCTGAGGCATTCCATCCCTCAGCAGGCTTCTATCCCTTCCATTTCTGTGACTCAGGGTCTGAGTATACTACACATTTCCCCCTCTGCTGCTGGGAAGTTTGCAAACCCAGAAGCCCAGTTTCTTCCCAAAGCATGACAATTTTTTATTTTACCTCTTTAAGGATTTGCATTAGGCTGACTTCCAGCTTCAGCAAAAAAAACCACTGCAATATTTCTGCTTTCCTGCAGAAATTAATTTAGCACCTTGTAAGTGCAGTAACACTAATACTTACCAACGCTGGTAGAGTGATCTTTGAATGCTTCATGAAGGTGCTACATCCTGCTATGGCTCAGAATAAGCATTTTACCAAAGTTGAAACTGCTCGTGGAAAAGGTCCAAGCAGAATAATGAAACATAGACAGTATTAGTGTTTTTGAGTCCCTTTCTGGATCCTCACTACACAAGGCAAATTTCTTGATATCTACAATTCTTTAGCAATTGGCAGCTCCGTTTCTCTGCTATACCTATGCTGAATAAGGATGAGTTGACTTCTGTTCACCCTCTGTTTGCCAGAAAGCACTATAAATATGCTATAAATCCCAGTGTTATGAGTACCATCCTGTAGACACTGTGATTTAGCAGCTCTGTCTAAAATCAGAACAATTTGCATGCTGAGAGCAAACCTGGACATGGTAGCATTTAAAAACAATCAGAATCATCTAAATACTAAAAATACATATATAAAAGTGATCAGGATTAATGTTAGAAATTTCAGGAGTTAATAACACTAATGTTCACATATTTCTTGAAATTAATTGTTAATATCTCTTCTTTCCCTTATCACGTGTGTCAAGTTTTCTGATGGGTCAGGTTTTTTCCCTAAATCTTGGACTTTCCTGAATCATGCAAATAAAAAGTACTCTTTCTTTAAAGAAATGTATTAGTGAAAAGCTGGAAAAATTAACATTTTGTGCTTTAAAAGGCAGTGTGATGTGAAGGATCATCCTTGAAGCATCTCACTTTTAAAGTCCATTTAATAAATTCTAGATTCAGTTGCAAATAATACTTAATAGGAATAATGTTATAACAGACTGATTCTGTGTCTCAGTCTTAGTCTTAAAACAGGAAAAGTTAACATTAAAATTAAACTCACTGTATACATAGAAGTAATTGAAATGCTGATGCCTAGATAGTTAGACCTACCTTCTGCTTGCAGTCACTCAGTGCTCAGTAGAAAGACTGAGATGGGTTTGGTGATAATTGACTGAATTAGCTACCCGGCTGGTTGATTGAATCCTTGATGGATTTACCAGGGACTTTTCATTGCTGACTTATAGTTTCCCACCGATGCTTCAGTGTAACAGAATACCATAATTCTTTTAGTGTTAATCCATTTACATGCCTCTCTGATTGCAGAATTTCTAAGAGAATCAGGAGAACACATAAAGACAGAGACATTAAATGTAAGTGGGAAAAACCAACTTTTTTCTTGTCGAAGTAAAGAGAAGGACAAAAAAGTGGAAAAAAATGTTTCCACCACATGCATGCAGAAACATTTTAGGGTGTTTCCAGGGGTTGTGATTTGAATGTTACCAGTTTTAGACAAGACTTAGAATGGCATAAAAAACCTAAAAAACTGTCAGCAAGAGATTTCATATTTATTAGAATGAATTTCAAGTCCAGAAAACTGAAGGGTTGAGTCCTGTTGATAAACATTTTCATCCCCCGTGCTCTGTAAACAGTGATATCTCTGCATAACCTTCCACCCCATCCATAGAAATGACTGAAAAGAGTGTGTTCACTTACCATTATGCAAATAATGAAGAACTGTACCAGATTATTACAATTAGAAAGCATAAAAATTTAAGTAAGAAAAAGTCTAAGGAAACTGTCTGCAATCTTTGTCCTGAAAATTATTTTTCTAGGATGGGCTTACCATTGATCCAAAAAGAGACACCTTTTACGTGGTTTGTCACAGAGGTGGAAGAACCAGCCATGTATACTTGATAGTAGTCCTGAAAACAAAGAGAAAATTCTTAGGGGAGAGAAAAAAAACTTTGTGCTTTATGAAAATAATGCCATATTCAAGGAATGTTATAATGTGGGGAAATAAAGCATTGTGTATGGATTGCATGTGCAGAACTCTGAGTGGTACTAGGAGATATGACAGGAAGCACAAATTAAACCTCGTGTGTTGAGCAAAGACCACAGAAATTGTGTTGAAGAGGATGTAGCTGAGATATAAGAGGCTCTTAGAATAATGATTTTTAACAGAAGCTGACAGCAGAGGTAACAGTTTTTTCTGCAAAATGGAATCGGAAGATGTGCTGAAAGCAGTGTATGTATGCTCAGCAATTGTGGTGATGCTCTACCATTCATGGTTTCCAGCATCCGCTGGAGAAAATGCCTTGGCACACCAGAGACAGCAGCCTGGATGGGGCTCTCAAGGGAGAATGCAGGTCTCCAGCCACGGGGCTGTAGACCTTTGAGCAGTGTGGGGCCTCGCTGTGACCAGGGTGAGGATGATGGTGCTGTTGTTTGCAGGGTGGCTGGGCAGGTGGAAGATGTGTGTTGCCAAATAAAGCTGCTGCAGTGCTGAAGTAGAAGGTAAGCTGGAAAATAGACAGTCAATGATGAAGGCTGGGGGATGTCAGTTTCTTGTACTAGGAGGACCACTCCTGCTCTCCCTGTAGGTCGCATCAGCAGGTCAGGTAGAGTGTTCTGACAGCAGTGGAGGGGATAGAAGCCATGAGCAACCTAGCAAAAGTGCCATCAGAGCCTAAACTAAGCTGCCGCACCAGAAAGAAGGGGTGAGTGTTTGTAGGTGAAGACTAGAATTAGGGATATGTAAAAGAAAACCAAAGAAATTAAATTTAGGATCACAAAGGGCAAAAGACTAAATCAGCCATATCTTAGTGGCTTTTTAGATGAGTCAGTTCAGAGATGTAACTTGAAACTTGCAACTCTGTAAACTTGAAGCTATAGGGGTTGGATTCTACTTTCCAACACAATCATCATAATCTTGCTTCATTTTTCATTTATTTACAAAGCTCTGTTTCCAGGCAGAATTTGTGTATCAAATTTCAATCAGCATGAATTCAGGGAGATTAAATGTGCTGTGCTGCTTTTCGTGTGTAGTTTCTGCCTCTGAAAATGTTGTGTTTGGCTTCCTTGGAAGAATGATGTGCACACCCAACCAAACAAAGCTGTGGGATATGTAGCGGTATCTTGCAGTATTCTTCTTAATCTTGTAGAACAAAGCACATTTATCCACTGAGGGATTAAACAGAAGCTCTGCTTTTTCACAATTTGTTTCTATTCCCTATCTCCTAGATAGGAGATCTCTAGACATGCTTCTCAACTGGTTTTCCTTCAGAGAAAAATCTAACTTTTACAGTGAAAAACACAGTTTTGAAAATTTGTAGCTCTTTATATTTCTAAACAAAGAGTGTTTTCATTTTAAAAGCTTGTTCTTCATTTTGAAAGTGAGTAAGCTTTGTGATTTAGAAGAATTTGTGTGCATATAGGTGTTTGTGTACATATATGTGTCTAGATAAAAGCCTCCATCTTCCTCCTTTAATGCAAATTTGTGAACAAAAAAGAGAAAATAAGAAGAATGTGAGTTGAGAAAATGAAATATTCTGCAGGGGATGCCATAAAAATATTACCTTAAAATAATAATATTCAAACAATAGGTCATTTCTAAAACAGTCTTAAGTAAAATCAGTGCAAATAGTCATGCATAGCAAAGACACCTTACACAGCAGCGAACTTAACTAAGCTGTCAGAGTTAATGAGTATCAGAAATGGGAACTGATGTAAGATGCCTGCCCCTAAATCCATTAGCACCTGAAAAAATGGCATAAGAATTTCACTAAATGCAGGCAGCCTTTTCTGACTTCTGATATGTGACTGCAAAAGAAAAAAGGCTCAGCTAGAGAAGTCGTTATCATATTTTGCCCAATGGTGGACAATAAATTTGTGAAAAAGGAAGTGTAATAAAGCAGTGAAGAAAACTTGCAGTCATTTCATATCTGTCTCTCATGGTTTTAAATAATTATTTGCCTTCTAGAAATTGCATTGTTGGGATAGTAAACCTTGTGTATGCCTGCGCTGCTAGAATAGAAACAACAGTGAACTACAGAATTCCTTTGGCACAGACAGTTACAGGTTTAGAGATTCTTTCCAAGCAGGCTCATGAATGGTTACCCAGGCTGATAAACATGAGACAGATTGAGTTCCTCATTAAAGTGTGAGGCAGTTTTTCCATGATGGCTGGTTTTGGTTTTCCTGAGATGAGTTCACCATTTAAACACTTCTGGTAGCTTTCTATGTGTATAAAGGAAATGGTAAATAAAAGGTGTAGGTGTAAGAAGGCTCAGGGGTCTCTCTACAACTGCCTGAAAGGAGGTTGTAGCCAGGTGGCGGTTGGTCTGTTCTCCCAAATACCAAGAGACAGGATAAGAGGAAGTGGCCTCAAGCTGCACTAGGGCAGGTTAATGTAGGATGGTAGGAAAATTTTTTTCACTGAACAGGTGGTCTGACATTGGAACAGGCTACCCAGGGAAGTGGTGAAATCATCACCCCAAAAGTGTTCAAATGGCACACAGATGTGGCATTTGGGGGCATGGTTTAATGGTGAACATCACAGGGCTAGGTTATCATTTGGATTTGATGATCTTAGAGGTCTTCTCCAATGTCAATGATCCTAGGATTCTAATTGCAATTCTAATTGCAATTCCATCCAATGAATGGGATCTGCCAGCGATACTTAGTGTGAAACCCTGTGGTTTGTATTTTGTGTTGCTGCATGGTGATCAGATAATAGGAAATAATAATAGAACAGGAAATTGATACTATGTACACAATCATGTTTGTCTCCAATATTTGAACATAGACAGTTCCAGAAGAAATACATGATGCTGATTTTAGACATTTTTATGTTCACATTTAGTGGCAGTGTTATTACTGAATGTGCAGTTCTCAGCTCCATTTTGCAGACTCCTTTTAGTACAGGGGTAGTGTTAAATCTTGGTTTAATTAACTCCTGAAAATTATCAAAGTAGGAGGGAAAAATGCTAGTAACACAGATACTGGAGGTGGATCTCAATGGCTTATCAAAAGTACTCGACATAGGAAGCTGAGCAAGAAGACAGCTCTGCCTGGATGATGAGCTTCTCAACCTGCTCATTTCTCAGCAAGTTCATCTACAGGAGGAACGTGATGGTAGTGGAGCTGAAGGACCTCTTATATTTGAACAATCTCATGCTGAGCAGATCTTAAGATGTCTACACTGTACTGTCATGCAGCGCATACTTTTCCATTGCTACATGTTGCCACGTTACTGATGAAATAAAATTCCTTCATCCACAGAGCATTTAAAGAGAAAGGGATTTCAATCTACTAAATCTACTAATCTCTCTAACCTAGTCTAAGAGGTTTTTCTTCCACAACTATTCCTAAGACAAGGATTTTTGGTGTGTATATACAGAAGTAGTCCTACAATGAAGAATAATGTTTAACAACATGATAAAAGTTTTTTCAGGTTAAAAGTTTTGTTCAGTTTTATTAAGGTGACAAGAAATGTCTTTTAAAGTCCTGTAGCACAGAGGAATTATTTGGAATAAATTCAGAAAGCTCCTGAATGAATAATTCAATGCACAAAGCAAAGGAAAAATGTTCTGCTTTTCTCTGCACTGCCTTTGTGTGCTTACTGTTCCTTAGGAAGAGCAGCAACTATCACAGAGAAAGCAGAAGAGAATATATGTATGCTGTGTCTGTTTTATGTAGGTTTATATTGCTAGTGTGCTGTTGGTACTGCAGCATTAGTCCCTCAGTCATTTAGGAAACACCACATCTGAATAGGGAAACCATAACGCTCTTGCCAAAAAATAATGGCAGACTGGGTATACTCCAGAATGCCAGGAATTTCTGGCATTTTTCGAAGTTTTGTGAGATGAGCATTTGAGCTGGTGTTTGGTGAACTCTGTCTGGATGCCAGGTGCCCGCCAAGGTACTTTCTCACTCCCTCTCCCCAAAAGCACAGGCAGCAGAAAGTGTGACAAAAAATGCTGTGGATCAAGGTATGGACAGGAAGATCACTCGGCAGTTACTGGCATGGGCAAAAGAGGCTTGACTTGGGGAAACTAATTTAGTGTCTTGCAAATTAAAGCTAGAATCTTTAATTCTAAAGATTATCTAGTTCTAACTTCTTTGCCATGTGCAGGGACAGCTTCCACTCGACCAAGCTGCTTATAGCTTCACCCAGCCCGGCCTTGACTGCATCCAGGGATGGGACATCCAAAGCTTGTCTGAGCATGCTGTTTTAATAGTAGGTTTTATTCAGAGCCAAACCTAGTACAATTTTTAGAAGTCAAGACCTTACACTGGATTTTTAGTGAGGAAAGTAACATTATACTAAATACTAGCAAAACCTGGATTTAGCTCTTTGAAAACTTACTACCTTCAAAGGGTAGCTTTGCTAATAAAGGATGATTTACTATGAAGAGAAGTGGAAAATTGTGGTAATCTCACTCAGGAGTAGAGCTAGTGGCAATTTATTAAGTGAATGGGTTAAAAAATCTGAACAAAAATAAAAAGAAAATAAAAAGACGAATCTTCTACTTAAGAATCCTGTAAGTATATGATGACATCTTTTCATGACAGAAGGATGTTGTGGTAATAATATTCTACTTCTATCTGTATAATGTTATATGATCAGTTAGCCTGGTTTTTTTTCTATAAGTGTAAAGACTCCTGTTTTTTAATTAAATTAGTATTCTAATAAAGATTTAAAAATTGGAAAAATTACATGAATGCTGAAAAATATAAATAAAAAGTTCTCTTCCCTGGATTTCACACTTTTAACAGAACTGAAGAAAGTTTTCATGTGCAAACAATAATCATAATAAATATGACATGGTATTTCAAAGTCTGTGTTTAATGGAAAAGTCACTAGTGAGCTTTTTACTGACACTCTTGAAGAAGTCATGTAGAATCTACCCTTAGGTACTTTTTTGCTTTCTCTTCTCTCCAGCAAAATGCATGTCTCTTATGTATCTACTTTGTTCTGAATTTCCCCCTTTTTTTTTCTACAGTGAATCACCAAAGCAGTTTCTCATTCTCAGAAAAATATGCTTGACATCCTGTGAGTCAAACCACTTGAAAGAGAAAAGACCCCTCTCATGGAGGAGCAATATGGAAGTAGTCATACTGGGTCAGTGTTTCCAGATGATAGTTCAGGTAATGGGAAAAAGTACAAATTCAAGCACTGCTGTTGCGTCTTTAATTGGTCCCTTTGGAACTGGAAGAAGCAGTTGTTGTAGGAGGGTTACATAATGAAAAAAGCTGTCATTTTCCATCTAAACGACTTCAGGTTTTTAGTGTGTGGGGAGGAAAGTTTTGATGGACAAGGTTTGATTGGTGTTTTTTTAAAAAATTATTATTATTTTATTTCAGAAAATTTTATGGGCTATCTCGTGCTTTTCATGTGTATTTGTCTATCATAGCAATGTTGTTCCAAGAAACAATATAAAGCACTAGGTATGGTGCAATTGCATGTTGTCTTATGAAGTAATGCTCTCATTCAGACTATATTTGGACTAGAGTATGTGAGATTTTCGTTACTGGTACTCTCCAAGAAAAGAGTATATACCTTTTGTGAGAGTGACTTTCTGTGAATGAAGTTTTCAGCATGCCAGAGGAGTCTTAGAATTTATGACACCTCAGAAGATGTCATTTCAACTTCCAGCAGCCTCTGAGACACAGTGCAGCCAAGAAACATTTGTCCTTACGTTTTCAGAACTAATTTGACTTGTGCCTGCTAGAGATCACTTTCTCTTTTCTCCATTCTTCACATCTCTCACACATACAGCATGGGGAGCAAAGAGGAAAAACTCGTGGTCTACATGCAGCTGCAGGGCCAAAATCTCAATGCAGTTATGGAGATATAGTGGGTCAATTCATACAACTGGAGTTCCACTGTGGTTGGATACAGTCTCTGCAGTTTGGTCAGGACAGGAAGAGGAGGAGGACGAGGAAGAATTCCAACTAATGTGAGAGCAGCTGGTATGTGTGGAGCTCTCTACCTAGGGATGGATAATGAGACAACTGAGGGCTTATGAGTCAGGATGAGTAGACAGACAAACATGCATGACATGGTAGTGGGAGTCTGCAGTGGGCTGCCTCATCACAAATGAAAAGCAAATGATGCCTTCTTCAGACAACTGGAAGAAGCATCACATTCACAGTTACAGGGAACTTGAACTATGCTGATGTCTGCTGGAGGGATAAGAAAGCAAAACACAAGCAAACTAGGAAATTTCTGGAGTTAATGAAGGAAAATTTCCTAACTTTCTCCTAGAGATGCCCATGCTGACAGCAGGAGTCCCCTCTAGGGAGGTAGAGGGTCTGGGGGTATCCAGGCGGCTGTCCTCTTGACCCTTTGGAATTGGAGGTGTCCTTTTGGCCCAAATGCCTTCCATCCTCTTCTCTGACCGGTGCACAATGACATAGATGGGCCAGTGCAAGAATGTTGCTGTGTGGTCTGGCAGGCTGGACTGCAGCTCCTGGACTATGGCCTCCTTATTGAGTCCTAGAAGGCACGGACTGGTCATGATCAAGGTATTTGCTGTAACCATTAACCACCACCATATCCCTTAGATCTGCAGCAATTATTGCAGTGGGGGGCATCATGAGCTCAAGGGTTTCTGGATAGCCTTGGAAAATGCCAGATGTCAGGTGGGAGGCCAGCCACAGCAGGCCTGGGCACTGTCTCTGCTGCCTTGAGGAATGGTATACTTCAGGGAAAAGATGGTGGGTGTCTGGCTGTCCAGAGCTGTTTCTACACAGCTGCTGGCATCTAATAGCTCTGTGGCAAGCATGTTGGATTACTCTAAAAAGTCATCTTCCACTCATACCAGGAACTTGATGCACTGGACAAGGCCCATACAGAGCAGGACAGACTGTTTTTCTACTGTCCACTGTATCATCCAGCCGAAGCAGACCTGGTGCAGACACAGGATCATGCAGGTCAGACCGAGCTTTGCAGGAGATGGAGTATGTCCAGCCTGGTGCTGTGGCCGTGGTCTCAATGCATTGCAGCAGGCTTGGGAGAGCTCAGGGCAGCAGCTGCTTTCCCATGGCAACCAGGGAACCACAGCCAGCAGCTTCAGGGACAGGCTTGGAGAACTGCTGCCAAGAGCCACCAACGCACCGCTCAGCACCAGCCAGAGCCTTGCTTGACTTTCCAGTGTGTTTAGACACACTCAGCAGGAGCCCAGGCATTAGTCAGGCTGGGACAAGCTCTGTCAGCTCCTGGGCATGCATAGTGACAGTCTGGGCCTGCCAAAGTGACGATAGTGGGGTATGGGGAGTGGGTGGAGGCCAGGTGCTCTTCTTGTCAGAACTCCTTCTGGCCTGGGACCTCCCGAGCAGCAGCTGGTGTCAGTGCCTTCCCAAACAGGAGAAAAGATGTCTCACTGCCCAGTTCCTCCACCTGTGGCTGTTAGACTTGTTAGACAGACAAGTGAGGACTGAGGCTTGAGTGTTTATAAAGAGGCAGGGAAATAAGTTAATCCTTTTAAAATTGCTATTGTCCATTTAATCTGAGTGGACATCTGTCCTCCTTTCTTACCCACCCAGTGGATCAGGATGTTTGGATCAGAACCAAACATTGGTTAGGTTTGGTTGTTTTTTTGGTTTTTTTTCTGTTTTTTGTTTTGTTTTTTGTTTTTTGGTTTTTTTTTTGCTTGGGGTTTTTTTTGGTTGGGTGGTTGGTTGGTTTTTTTTGTTTGTTTGTTTGTTTTAATTTTTTTCTTTTGTTTGAAATGATTTTTCTGAATTGAAGAAAATACTTATGTCACAAGCCTGACTTAGATAATGTCTGCCCAGACAACGTGTTTTGCAGAACTGTGAAGGAAGAAGAAGGAGCTAGCTGTGGGAAAAACATAAGGAAATCTATCATTTTTAATAATAATGGGATAAGAAAGGGCCTGGGAAATTCTGGGGTAACGGTTGTTTCTCTGCATGGATTCAGAAAAGTATACGCTTCTTTGTAAGTCTGTATTTCTTCAACATTTGCACTGCAGCTAGTTACACTCTTTGTAAAAAGATTTTGTGTCTATACCCAAATTTTGGAGGGTGAAAGTTTTTTGGAAGATCTTACTATTGATATTTGAATAGGTAAATTGTGGCATAGGTATTCTGTGGTATTATGCTTAGCTATAAAACTGTAGAAATATTTCAGTAATTTTTCCAGCAACAGAAAAATTTACCACTGTCTCTTGCCCCCCTCGAAAATGAAATTTTGCCAAAATCTCAGGTACAGTATGGACTTGCCTGTTACTCCCCTTGCTCACATTGGTCACACTAGTCAGGAAACCATACAGCTGAACTGACACGGTGCTTTAGACTAGATAATTCTAGTTTTAAGCTTTTAGAGCTATATGGCTTTCAGACCAAAAATTGGCTGCTTTAGATTCTACACGCCTCAGTTCACCTGAAGTCATGCAAATGCTACTGAAGACCTGGGCTGACTAAGATTACCCAAAAATCCCAACAGTGGCTTAATTCTGTTGATTTGCAAATTCAAACATTATATTATAGCAGAAATGAACAATTTTACCCAAATACCAGCAGAAGATCTGCCATAAAGCTGAAAACGAAACCCAGAATTTTGCCTCCCAAAACAGGGCAAAAACCACATGCCAGTGGTTTTTTGTATTTCTAATCACAAGCTTTGTGACTTCTTCAATGTTCATGGTTTGAAACTCCAAATTTCCACACCATTATTGAAATGAAACTGATTAGAACAGTGATGTCTAATTTTATGGGTTAGTATGTCCTTTCTCTTAAAGTTTTAAGAGTCTCTTCCATAGGGGTTTTGACATGCAGACGGACAGGCACAGCTATCTATGAGGACGCTTCACATGCATTTGTCGGAGTAAGGCACCATGAAAGCCTGATCCAAATTCCTTGTTGACATAAAGCACTGAAATGATTCTGAAACGAGCTCCTTAGGCTCCAGGCTTCAGCTAAGTGTACTTCAAGGAAGACTGGGGGAGAAAGTAAGAAACCAGGACATAAAAAACCCAGAGAACAGGACATTTGAGTTAATAAACTGGCCAGCTTAGAAAAGTGGAAGCTGTTGATTATGATCTACTTATTTGATACATTCTTCATATCTGGAAAACAAAATGAGAGCAGAACAGGATGAAAAATTGCAAGAGGAATTTGTAGGAAGATAGTTGACCCCTGATAGCATTGTCTGTATTGAAAATTCACTCTCCTTGCTAAGATGGTTACAGAATTTCCTGGAGCGCTCAGCTGAAATCACTGTTATATATCAGCAAAATCTGATAGGTGAAACTCTACTTCAGAAAAAGGAAGGACTAAATCAGAGAGTCTATTAAGAGTAAACCTTTATCTTAAAGCAACGTTTACAATTATTTTCATCTTAGGATACACATGCATCATATCCCATTGTCAAATACCACTTTTTTGGTTGTTTCTAATACCTGTGGGGCTGTAATGAATATTTTTGAAATTATAACTTTAACAAGAGCTCCTAGTGAAGCCATTTGTTGTTCTCTAGCATGGACCAAATATGGAGGAATATGTTAGAAACTAAGTGTTTCTCTTAAGCAGTGGCTATATAAGTAGAAAACTGTAATTTGCCTGCTCTTCTGAAAGAATGCAAGATCATTACACAAAAATATAGGAAAAGACAGAGTTGTACAGATTTCAGTCTTGCAATAGCATGCCTGGATGATTCCTTCCTGTTTCAGGATTACTGCTGGTATAAGTTTGCAGCGTCAGCTGGCTTGCAGATAATAGAAAAGGGAAGAAATTGGACTTTTACACTGCTGCTCGCTCCACTTTGCCTGTTGCTGGGATAAAAAGAAGAGATAAACCCTTCAACTGTTACAGAACTTTTCTGCTATGCAGCACACAGTAAGAACTGTAAGCCCTAAGAGTTTAGAGCTTCAGGAGTAGTTTTAAGTCTTGGTAGAATGAGAGCAAAAGTGGAGCCAGAAAGAGCCAGGTAACCCCTAGAGCTGAGCTGTTACACATGAGGGCATCTGCTCCAGGCAATTTGGGGGCCTCACTACTGGATTTATATCAATCATTTTAAGGACTCTAACTTACCACTACATTCACTTAGCCTGTTTTGTGATCCTAGATGAAAAAGGCATACAATTACATCAATGTGCCAATGTTGCAATAGTTAAATGAAATGGTAATTTCTTTTCTTCCTATAAAATCTTTTTTCAGAAGAAAACACAGGAAGTCAGAAAAATCCACACATTGCAAAAAGGCTAATGAAGGAGCTTTTCTTTTTCTAGCTTGTTTTGAAAACATAGTAAAACACGAGACTAAACAAGAAAGTGTTTGGGTTTTTCCTAAAAAAATACATTTCAAGACATCACTTTATTTTATTAAAGAAATTTAAAGTTTAAAGTCTTGGTAACCCATCATTTTTATAAAAGTATTTTTTGACTGATATGAAATGGTACGCTCAAAGTTAAAATCTTGTTTTCAACTGCAATACATTTTTTTGCCCTGTGTGCCTGAATTTGTCAAAAAAATATGATAATGTGTCTATTTCTAAGCTTAAGATGATTTTTTGAAAAAGGAATATATTGTGCTTATTATCTCATGATGTCATTTTCCCTACTAACATAAGAGTTACATTTTGTGAGTTTCTTCTCCCATTTTTTTTCACAGTGCAGAACCTCTTTGGCGTAAGAAGCAATAACAAAAAAAAACCACACGCAAGCTATATCATGGGTTAGTAACTAAGTGCTGTGCATTTTTCAAAATACTATATCAGATATTCATAAATCTAGTTGGTAGATGAGTGGATGGCAGGTCTATGTTGATAGAGCTTTAATGTTTTTCCTTGTCATTGATTTCCCTCATGACATTGAGCAGATATTCTTTGTATTATTGGTACTTTATCTCTGACATGGACACTGAGAATGATGTCTGTAATAATGTCACTGACCTGAAATGAAAATGTGAAACTAGAAGGAAAGGTTATGTAGAGAAAAAATACCAAAACAAAACAAGCCTGTTATGCTCAAACAAATGCCCTTGATCTCAGTGTAATTGATTAGGTCTAAAATTCAAATGCAAGGAATTATGCATGCATTAAGTAGATACTCGCATTGATCTTGCCAAACTCTGTAACATTCTCAAGCAGAGATGAAAAAGTCTTTTTAAGCTCATCTCCTGTTGCTGTTTCCAAAGAGTTTAATATAGGCTTATCTTTCGTAAGAATGTGCTTCTGCCAGCCTGCAAAGTTAGTAATCTTAACCAACTAGTAGCATATCATATAAGGCCTAAAAGGAAAAGTCTTCTTAACATTTACTACATAATATTTTTGTTGGACTGGAGGTATGTGACCTCATTAAAGACCAACTTGTCATGCAAATACCTATTGCAATCACACTTTAGAGAACTTGTCTTCAAAAACAAAGTATTTCTGCAATTTTCAAAATGAAGAATGATATTTGACATTATTGATTTGAAGGAATTTTTTCTCCCTTCAGTGTTTTTCCCTTTCCCCTTCCCTCCTCCAAATTACTATCATGGAACTCAGCAGCTGGGCAGCAATCTGTTCACATTACTGTTTCATGAAACCCAAGTAGCACCTTGGGTGAGCATTTTTGGCCTGTAATCTGTGTGATAAAATCAAATGTTTGGAGAACAATGCTCTATGGCCTGCAAACAGCAGAGCTGTTCTCTCTGTGTCACAAATAATTTCATTCTTCTTTCGAGATTTCACTTGTGTACCTTCTTTGTATAACTAAAAATTTATAATTCTTTACATGTAGTTAGTATTTATCTTTTGCTATAAAAAACACAAATGTGGAGGAATAGGCAATCTATTCCTATACTTAAAAACTGTCCTCTACTTTCATTATCTTTTTATTGTTCTCTAAATGACCTCTTTGTTGATATGATACTCTTCAAGTTATTAGCATTTGCAGTGTAAAATTAGGTTTTTTTGTAATGTTCTTACTAAAGACAGTGTAACACAACTGCTGTAATCATATAGTTATTTAATTTGAAGCTTAAATAATTGCAAGGGGGCAGAAGGTGCATTTACTGACTATGAAAGAATTTCTTGGAAGAGAAAAACTCTTCATGACTTTTTTTCAAGTTTAATGGGACACTGGCTCACATGGAAAACTGATAAATCTGATGGGAGGTGTGACAACTCCATGGTAAGTGCTATAAGTGAAAAATTGTATCTGATTTTTGTAACTGCAAAATACTCTGAAATGTTCACTATTTGAAAGTTTCTTATACTGAGTATAAAGAAAATGAAAATACTTAGACTTAATGCAGAAGCAGTTTTTGCAGGCTGGCCAATTGTATATAAATTAAAAAGCTCAAAAACCAATAAAAAAAAGAATCTCTCTAGTTAAATTAAATATATATGTTCTGAGTATTCTGAATTTCAAATAAATGTTTATTTTAATTGGAAATATTTGGGGAAAAGCATACTGGAAAAGTGGGCTGCACAGTCTTGGATAGGTTATCTGACACCAAGCTGACAGGTGTCATTGGTACACCTGAAGGGTGAAATGCCATCCAGAGGAACCTGGACAAGTATAAGAAATGGGTTCATGGGAATTTATGAGGTTTAACAAGACCAAGGGCAAGATGCTGCACCTTGGCTGGTGCAACCCCTGGTATCAACACAGGCTTGTTATCAGCACAGATGCAGAGCAGCCCTGTGAGAAGGACTTGGGGGTGCTGGTGGATCAGAGGCTTGGCATGACCTGGCAATGTACCCTCCCATGGCGACAACCTCCTTTCAGCTAGATGTAGAGAGTGGTAAGGTTGTCCCTGAGCCTTCTCTTCTCCAGGCTAGGCAGCCCCACCTCCCTCAGCTGCTTCTCGTAGGATGTGTGCTTCAGATCCTTCACCAGCTCTGTTGCCTTTCTGTGGACTTGCTCCAGCCCCTCAATGTCCTTATAGTGAGGGCCCCAGAACAGGACACAGCACTCGAGGTGTGGCCTCACCAGTGCCAAGTGCAGGGGGACAATCCCTGCCCTGG
>VZRO01003424.1:928858-987948 GCA_013397915.1 Daphoenositta chrysoptera
GGCAACGGCTTGGCTGAAGTCCAGGCAGACAACATCCACAGCCTTTCCCTCATTGTCTTGGCAGGTCACCTGGTCATAAAAAGAGATCAGGTTAGTCAGGCATGACCTGCCTTTCCTAAACCTGTGTTTAATGGCTGTTGATAGCTATATTGACACATGGAATAAAGAATGGAGGTTTTACTTGGCTCTTCTTCTGATATTAATGTATTTATAAAAACACTCTTGTCCTTTTCAGAAGTGGCCAGATTAAGTTCTAACTGCTGAGCATTTACCTTCCTAATTATCTTTCTACATGATCAAGGTTGAGGGAGGTTGTTCTGTCCCTCTACTCTTGTGAGACCCCCATCTGGAGTTCTGCATGTGGCACTGGGGTCCCCAGCACAGGAAGGACATGAACACCTGGAGTTAGTCCAGGGGAGGAACACCAAGATGATCAAAGAATGGAGCACCTCTTCTATGAGGAAAGGCTGAGGAAATTGGGTTTGTTCAGCCTTGAAAAGAGAAGGTTTATGGGTCACCTAATTGTGGCCTCCCAGTACCTAAGTGGAGCCTGCAAGAAAAATGGAGAGAGTACTTACAAGGGCATGTAGTGACTAAACAAGGGGGAATGGTTTCAAACTGAAAGAAGGCAGCAGTGAGGCACTGGAAGAGGTGGCCCAGAGATGCTGTAGATGTCCAGTTCCTAGAAGTGTTCAAAGCTGGGTTAGATAGGGTTTTGCACTATGTGGTTCAGTGAAAGGTGGCCCCATCGTGGCTGGGGATTTGGAACTAGGTAATGTTCCTTTTAGCCCAAGCCATTCTGAAATTCTATGATTCTATGATACTGGAATTCTAAACTTCTATTTTTAAAAAAATTCTTGATTGATTGTGGTTGCAGAAGGAATGTGTGTCACTAAAATTAATAATACATGAAAACACACACATACAACACTGGATTAAAAGAGTCTTTGAGCGACGCAGGAGAAATAGGGCAGGGAAACCTCACAATATTTAGCCTGTGCATATCTCCCTCTGTCTCAGAAAATAAATTTGACTAAGCTTGTTAATGAGATTGTGCTTGGAACTCTTAAATGACTGCACTTCCTTTTCTGGCTAAACATTGATTTGCCCCAAACCGGGCCAGGATACACTTCAGAGACAGAGTCAGAGAAGTGGGTATTTGCTTTATTTTGGTATCGGGTATGTGTGCGGATCTCTCCTCCGAACACACACACCCCAGCACTTCCTACAGCACAATATTATGGGTTGAATCATGAATATTCATCACATTCCTTGGGACAGGCGTGGTTATACAAATTATTTCTCGGAAGTCATTAATATCATTGGCATACATGCCATGCATGCACTGTGTGTCCTGGTGGTCGCACTGAGGAAGGCTTCTCCTCTTCCTCGGGGGTCTTTCTGATGAAGGCTAGTAGTCTTCCTCACAAGGCACTTTTCACCTTTCTCCCCGGGGCATGCGTGGTCCTTTGAGGAATGATTCAGCAGTTTCTGAGATGATCCTTGTCCCCTCTGTCTTGACAAGATTAGGGCAAATCCAGCTTCTTAGATTTTGTAATTAACATTTGCTGTCGGAATCAACATTTGCTGTCTCCTAATAGTTAACTCTGCTTACATGAGTTAGCTATTGATCACCCCTTTCTCAACATAAATCAAGAAACCTGGTTTAAAAAAGTCACAAAGACACTACTTGACCTGTAAATTTAAGCTTAAAACCTCCCACAGAGACAGTTTTGAAAAGACTACCCTGCCCTACAAAACAAAAAATGTAAATCTAGACTGAAAATGCTGCAAACTCTAACACACACCATCTAGATGCACGATAGTTTATAGTAGCTCCTTAATCTAATTACTGGGGGACTGTGGAAAAACATATGCTTTTGAGGCTGTCTGTTTTATCTGCTGCATCAGTAATTTCTCTGAGTGTTTTTATATAAAATCGATAAAGTAACCTAGTGCAAAATGTTTTGCTACCATCACATAAAAAAACTTACTGCTGCTCTTTCTGCTTCATTTTTTTTATTGAAAAATTGGCTTACTTTGTCTACTCTTGAATGGTGTAGGATAGAAAATATGTAGCAAGTTAAAAATAAAGGCTCTCTTACCAGCAATGTATGTAAATGTCTATGTATTTTTTAAGGCATGTTTAGATTTGTAGTTCATCTGTGCTTAGAATTTTCATTTTGCTGATGAAATGACAAAAGACCTGTAGAACTCCATGTTTTGCCTATGTTGTTATTGCCTGTGTGCTGTGGGTGGCCTGGTGTTTGCTTTTGCTGTCCAGGGTAACAAGATTTTTTTTCCTGTGTTTAATTTCTTAATTTATTCTTCAGATTTTTATTTTAAAACATAAAGATTAAAACAAGAATTCTTTTATCTGACTCAGTTGTTTGAAACTAATTTCTTAGTATTAGTAACATAAAGTTACTAATACTAAACATATTTTAAAACATAAAGATTAAAACAAGAATTCTTTTATCTGACTCAGTTGTTTGAAACTAATTTCTTAGTATTAGTAACATAAAGTTCCTAAAGCAGATCATCTTTGCACTTCTTACTGTTAGGTGGGGAAAAAAAGATAAATTAGAAAGGAAACTATTAGAGGAAAAATACAAGCTTGTGAAGATGTTCATGAAAACTAGCAAGTGTAAGGAAGCAGACTTCAGAAGAATATAGTGAAATTGCTCTAAAACCAAAGTATTTCATGGTGTGCTTGAGAAGTAGAGAGCTGGAACTACATATGTGCGTTGATTCAGTTTGTATATTCCTTATGCTCTAAGATAAGGCAATGCTATTTACTTTAATCTAGTTTAAATGCTAAGAAAGGAGCTGGTCAAATGTTTTTTGAAGTGTTTCTTGGGAAATCATTAGGTTGGACTAAAGCAGGAATGATCTGAGAGGAAGGCAGGTTAGTGCTTCTCACGTGGCTGTAAGGAAGAGAGGGAAAGGATATGGTCAGCAGTAATATTTGAAGATGAAGATTCCAATTTGACTCAAAGCGGAATTTATAGAAAAAGAAATCTTTTCACCCATGTTCTAATGAGACTGGCACAGCAGAGTTTATTTTGTTCCTCAGGAATCAGGTTGCAACAGGCTTTGGAGAGGCCAGACAGCTGATAGAAACTAACGCAGTCTTCAAAGATGTGCCTGAGTCTGACTGACATGATGGGGAATTTGCAACACGTTTTCCTTCGGGCCTGTTCCCATTGTTTATGTTCCCACAATGGAGTGGCAGTTATTGAAATGCTGTTTTCTGCCCATGAAAGTGCAGCAGAAACTTTCCACCCTCAGACAAAGGTCTGCTCTTGTGGCTGCCTGACTGTGCCTGAGTGCAACCCGGACACCCTTTCAAAGGAGGGAAAAACACCACCTTCTTTGCAAGAGTGAAATGGTGGAAAGAAGAGTGGTACAGTGACACTACTTGCTGCAGCAGCAGGTCCATGACAGAGTTCACTCAGCCAGGTCTTCCAGAAATTTTTTGCATCTGTATTCATTGCTCTGTATTTTTTACATCTGTGTCCATTCAATTATTCATTGCTAGTATCTGTATTGTCTGCCTGTTTTTGTCGTGGGTTTGTTCATAAGACATGCATTCCTGTCACTCCTGTATTCATTGTTTTTAATTTAGTCCAGTTAAGTAGCTGTCATCTCATGCTGTTTTTGGGGTTTCCAAAACATAAGAATGCATCAGCAATATCTGTTTTGACCTGATTATTACAATTATTAGAGAGATGCCTCTGACCAAATTAAGGTGCAAACAAGACCATATGCCAGAGTCAAAAGTATGGATTTTATTTAACAATCTAACTATCTAATAAATGTGAGAGAGAGAGATAGAGATAGAAAAAAAACAGGGAAAAAGAAGGTGGGGGAGGAGAGAAAGAGAGTGAGAAAGAGACAGATTAAGTAGAAAGATAGCCATCCTCCCTGTGGATCCGTCAGTGTCCCTTTGTTTCTCTTCACTCTGAATTTCTCGGTGGTGGGGGTCCCACAAAACATTAAGTTCAATGTATTAATATATGTTCAGGTATATGTGGGAACATCCAGCACCCTCCCGTGTGTATTGGGGGGAGTTTTACATTGTCTTTTGCAACAGGCTCTGCATCTGTTGAAACCCTTAGGATCACACGGAGTCCTCTGGTGGAAGACCTTAGAAACGAGTTTTGAGGGTGTTTCATTGGTCTTTGGTGGTTTATGACCTCTTCTACCCCCTCTCACATGAATGTTCCATGTATATGTGACCTCCCCGGGGGTGTGGAGTTTTACAGCTGAGCCAGTTTGTGTAAGGGAGGACAATTGGCATAAGGAATTATCCAGTCTCCACAGCATCTGCCTGTAGCCTCTGGTGGTGGGCGTTCCCCCCTCTGTCTCAAGTGGACCAGAAGTTTTGCTCTCACACCCCCAAAATCTCTGCTGCCCCATCTCAGCTAGGGACAGCATGAGCAAACTCGGCCTCAGCAGATGAGAGCTATGGCCCCGCCTGCCCAACCCAGACAGAGCTGATTTTCAGGGCAGCTACTGGGTTTTGCTTTGTGAATACATTCTTCTCCACCAGCCTCGTTTACTGCTCCTTAGACCTGAGATAATCGGACAATAGTGGCTTAACTCACAGTCCAAATTTCTGTCAGCATGCATCTTTGGGAGCAGGTGGAGGATGGCTTCAGTGGGCACAGGTGAGTAGTTCCATCTTTGCACAGCTTGATACATTGGAAAAAGTCCTTTGGTGATTTTAACAATGTTTGAGCCAACAATTTTCAGTCTCTCACAATATGACAGTAACACTGTTCTCCCTAATAGCTAAGGTGTTCATTGTCTGTAACATGTTTCTCCTTCTAGAGCACTACTGTCTCCCATGTAACTCAGTCCCCTGAGGCACAAAACCAAATGCTGGTTGTACTCTCACTGCTCTACCAGACCAAGCATTTAATTCTCTTTACAGGATTCAAAAACATCCATTGGATTGCTTTCAAGCTCGAAAGGTTTACTTACTAGTGTGAGTATTCTTTCACAAACAGTTGTCGTATATCCTTTAAATTCACATCAACATATGGAGGTCTTTTAGTTTTTACCTATTATCATACACTTAAGTGCCTCTACTAAAATACTATTTATGTTCAGCATAACATCAAGACTCTTGATGTTATGCTCTACTCCAAGGCACTTGTTTGCCTCGATAAAGTAATTTGCTTTGACAAATCTGTGATACATAGAATGCAATTCTCTGACAAGGTAAAGGCTTTTTATTATTCTTAGATTTGCTTTTTATTATTAGATTTGCATACACAGAAAAAGTCAACATTTGCAGCTTATGTTAAGTGCTTGTCAAATATGGTTGGCATTGCATATTAAACTTATTAACAGCACATGACATACTCTTAAGGGAAGACTTTAAATTTTTCCTGTGGTATTTGTTTTCCAGATGTTCCTATTTTATTATTTTTGCTTCTTCCTAGTAGGTAAAAGAAGAACTACTAAAAAATCAGAGAAAAAGACAAGCAATAACTGTAGGAAGAAAAATGAGCAGTTTATTTTCCCAGCTTCATCCTATACCACAGAGATTTTTTTTCATTTCTGCTTGCCAGGAATTTCCCAAAGGTTCCCATGGATGCAGCACAGAGTAGTATTCCTGAAACTACTGTTACTATCACAGTTCTAGAACCAGTTTCATTATTCATTGGGCAAAATATCACATACTTTGTAATGATCAGCATGGGTACCAGCTCTGATTAAACCTTAGAGACGCGATTTTACTGGAATTCAGTCATAGTGAGGGGAGAGACAACAAAAGTGTTAGGATGAAATTAATTCTAGGATGTGAAAACTTATTTAAAATTTATCATCTACCAATTTGTTTTGATTTAAATAATGAAAATTTTTTTCAGCTTTTTGGTAAGTAGCCACGGATATTGATCTTGGAAATTCATATAATTAAACACAATAAAAAGAATATTATTTGTGCATGTCTTACCACCCTCCATCATGGCTTTGAGTTGTAAAATTTCCAAAAAATTTATTAAAAAATAGGACAATTACCCAAGTATGTAATACTGTACTATTTCAAGCCAGTAAAAAACTGGTATAAGATTTTGGAGCTATGTGTTCTCCCTCGTGTCTTAGACACTATTTTTGCTTTTAATATAATTTAAAAATAAAAAATCTGAAAGTCTTTAGGAGACTCTTTGGGAGAAGGGCCCAGAGGTGAAACCATATGAGAAATGGCTGAGGTCTCTTGGTCTGTACAGCCTGGAGAAGAGGAGACTTGCTTTCTCATGAGGGGAAGAGGAAGGGCAGGCACTCATCTCTTCTCTGTGGCTACCAGTAAAACCAATAATCTTCATCCAAACACTTGAACAGGCTCCCCAGGGAAGTGGTCACATCAGCAAGTTTGCCAGAGTTCAAGAAGTGTTTGGACAATGCTCTCAGGCACATGGTGTGACTCTCGGGGCTGTTCTGTGCAGGGACAGGAGCAGTTCTTTAATGATCCTTGTGGGTCCCTTCCAACTCAGGGTATTCACTGATTCTATGAAAACAGACAAAAGGAGCATCATAAGAGAAGAGGAGAGGAGAGGAGAGGAGAGNGAGAAGAGAAGAGAAGAGAAGAGAAGAGAAGAGAAGAGAAGAGAAGAGAAGAGAAGAGAAGAGAAGAGAAGAGAAGAGAAGAGAAGAGAAGAGAAGAATTCAGCTGGAAAAGACCTAGAATAATCATTTTGTAGAACTGATTGACCACCTCAGGGCCAGCCAAAAGATAAAGCATGTTATTAAGGTCTCTCTAAATACCTCTTGAACACTGACAGTCTTGAAGGATTGTCTCATTGTCCAGATTTTTCCTCTTGAGTTCCATGAGGGGTTCCCTGTTCAGCCAAACTGGTCTTCTGTCCCATATGCTTGACTTAAGACATGGTGGAATTGCCTGCTCCCGAGCTTTTAAAATTGGTTCTTAGACAATTGGCAGTACTCACAGACTCCTAAGTCCTCAAAGGCAGATTTTCAGTGTTCACTGCTAAGTAGGTTCCTGAGTAGTTTAAAGTTTGTTGTCTTGAAATCCAGGGTAGCAACTCTGCTGACCTTTGTACTAATGACACTGAAAATTCTAAACTCAATCATTTAATGATAACTGAGAAAAAGCCAACCACTGCATATCTCACAAGTCCTTCTCTATTCACAGATCAGAAATCTAGGAGTGCATCTTTCCTAGTTGACTCAGTGAGTACTTGTGACCAGAAGTTATCTCCTACAGACTTCACACATTTCCCAGATTTGCTTGTCACAGCGCTACAGTATTCCCATATGTCTGGGAAATTTAAATCCCCCATAAGGGCAAAGGTTGCTGACCTCTCCTAATTCCCTATAGAATTATTATCTATATTATCTATCTCTCGTAATTCCCTATAGAATCTTATCAGTGCTATCAGCCAGGCTAGGCCATTGGTAACTGACACTCACTACAACACCTCCTTTGTTTTTCATCCCTTCTTTTCATACAGTCCTGCTCCTCCAGCGTGCCTGCCCTGCCTGTGCCTTCTGAGCAGCCTGTAGCCCCCTGTGCCAACGCTCCAGTCGTGAGACTCATTGCACCCGGTCTCACTAATATCAGTGACATCATACTTCTTGGAACCAAAAAATTATTCATCTGGCAGAGAACCTGCTGTGTGAATTCTGCAAAGACAAACCGAACGAAACAGGGATGACTAAGTTTTACATAAGCAGTTAAATGTAATGCCCAAGGCAGTTCCGCCTATTTAAGGTTCTGTAAAGGTGGATAATCCTTGCTCTACTCCCTCCACGAATTATGAGAGTAAATGCTAGTAATTATTTATGTTGAATGGGGGACTGAGGTACAAATCTTGCTGGAATTCAGTGGGGTTTACAGATAGTTAAGAATCTAAATGCCAAAATATAAGAAGTCCCTATTGATACCTACAGGGTGGGAATTGGGCCCTATAGACAGAATCTCATGTACCTGGGTAAAAATTACAATATTTTAAAGCATAATGTAAGTTAGAGAAATAGTTAAAAGAATTTTCTTAAATTATTCTTTTGTAAAAGCTTGGAAACTATGGAACTTTGCTAGAGAATAAACAAAATATAGTAAAAAATTTCTTTAATTTTCCCAGTTTTTAAGGGATTATCTGTGGGGTTTATAAACCTAAATTATTACTAAGTTGTCAGCTGGTGTAAACTGCATTACTCATGTAATTTGGCATACACATTCAACGTACCTGAGTTATGGATGAGAGCTGGCTTGATAAGTTCAGTGTTGTATAGACTGCAATTGTTAGAAGTTGTCTTAGAAAAATCAGGTGGCACAAATAAATGTTGTACAGGAACACATTTCAGGGGCTGTATGATTCAGGCATATGAATATATTTCTACAGTGGGTCAGAATACTTCTCTCCATTTATGTCTAACTTGGACAATGCAACCATATCTCCAGCTCCTGTATTTTGCAGTGAAAGTGCAGGGGGGTGATCTCATGCCTGGATTTTTTACACATTCTATGTTGAACCATCTCAAATATCATGTATCTTTTATCTTTTTAGTTGTAGATAAACTTGTGATGGTATTTAAAATGACCATCCCATTATTATATCTCATTCCCAAACTATTACCTTTAACTTGTCTTGGTTGTAGAATGAGAGCTGTTTTCTATTTAAAACCTTGACTGCTTCCATGGATATCTGTCACAAGCATTCAGGCAACCAATGGCTCCTCTTCATGTGAAAGTTTTAAGAACACCAACATCTGAATTTATTTTTTCTTTTGGAAGTATAGCAACAGCAGTACTGAAAATACTGCTAGAGGTCTTATTTTTCTCTATAATACGTAGGAACTAAAAAAACTAAGCATGGGAAAATTGGTCCATTGGTCATTGAGTGATCCTGTTTCCTCATTGTAGTTGTTAATTCCTCACACCGGAGGGTCAAAGATGAATTGGAAGGGAAGATGCATTGCTTTTGTGCTGCATCTGAATTTGATGTACAATAGACTTCTAGTTTCAGGAGCTGAGGTTGAAGAAATTTATTTGATTGCATTCTTCAAAATACCCCCCAAATAAAATGTGTCTCCATGTGCTTGTTCCAAATAATATCTGTCTATTTAAAGTAAAGTTATTTCCTTGTATTCCAAAGTTGTATTCCAAAATACAATTTTAAGGATTACTTTTTAGATTTAATTCTGTAGACTATCAATACAGGAAAATTTTTTTTCAAATATTTATGAAGCTTTAATTTAATTTTACAGCATCCGTTTGGATAACTGTATCACTCACTCTTGCAGGGAGTGACAACATTTTGCACAATAAAAGTAGACACATTTCCATTTGATTTTTAAATAAGCTGAAGGGGCAAAAAGAATAGATATTGCTACATAAATGAGTAGTACTTGTTAAACTCAGTTGTTCCCAGGAGGAAACTACAGCAAATACCATTGTCATTGGGCTGTTACTTTTGCTGTAGACCTTACTCCTTTATTATGTATTCACTTGGACCTTGATTTTTGTCTTATTTTCAACGGTGTGAGATCATAAATCTGTTACCTTTTTTCAACCACATATAACACAGAAGGAAGAATTAAGTTGCCCTTTTGAGGTGTGCTTTTATGTGTAACAGAGGGGAATAAAATGGCCAAGGAATAAGAAGTTTTATGTGTCCTATTTCATGAGCACTGGCTCATATTTTGCTCAGTATACAAATATGAGCAAGCTAAGATCCAAGTGGGATAGATAATCATCAATTAACAGTACTCTATAGACTATTTTTATTGATAACTTTTTTCAGTCCACAGGTATGTTTTTGTATTTCATGTTGGACAAATCAACAGTCCTTTTGTGCAATTATTTTTGCAACTACTCATGAAAGAAACTATATTATCTGGAGACTCCTGTCTGATGTAAAGCGCAGCGGCACAGTACAAGCCAGGTAATGCAACCTCCTGGTTTGCATTAGTGAGAACATTGTCAGAAGGTCAAGGGAGGTGATCTTTCCTTCTATTCAGGACTGATAAGACACATCTGGGGAGCCGTGTCCAGCTCTGGGCTGCCCAGTACAAGTGCATGGGCTTCTGGAGAGAAGTTTGTGCCAGGAAGGCAAATATGATGAAGGGACTAGTACACTTCTTTCTTTGAAGAGATATCGAGTGACTTAGGACTGGTTCAGCCTGGAGAAGAGAAGGCTTAGATGGGATGTTATCAATTAATGTAAATACCGGAAGGGAGAGTGCAAAGAAGATAAAACCAGGCTCTTTCTCTTTGTTTAGTGACAGTGGCCACAAAATAAAAGACTCTAAAGTCCATCTGAATACAAGAAAAAGAAAACATTTTTACAGAAAGTGATCAGAGTGGAACAGTTTGCCTATAGAGATTTTGGAATCTTCATCCTTGGAGAAATCAAAGGACTGCCCAGCTGAAAACAAGCTTGGGCAATCTGTTTGTGGTTGATTAAGGGATTGAACTACGTGACATTCAAAAGAGACATTCCATGATCACATGAATAGGAGGGTCGTCTGGCATTATTAATATAAAAGTGAGAAGAGAGAGCAGAGACTTCACAGTACATTATCTGAGTTTGCTGTGCAGCCAGGCTGCTTTCTGGTACACACAGTGTCACAGATATGCTGATGTTTACTGTCTAGGGAGGAGAATTTAAAAAAAACCAAATTATATAAAGAAGAACTAAAACGCTGAGAGTTTCCTAGGGAAGAATATCCACTGATAAAATATTTGCACTACAGTGGCTGTACATCTGCAGGCTTTGTTTAGTTTTCTTTTCTTTATGTACAAGATTTAATTATGATAATAGCATGAGGAACACCTAAAAGAGAAAACAAAACAAGCCATAAAGAAATCAGGAAGGATAGTCATTATGAAATATTTTTTTTTCTTACGTATGATCTGTGACAGTTAAGCACTCTAATAATACATAACAAATACCCCAGGAGGGTGAATCTACAGATAATAGATTCTTTTTATTTTAGTTCTGCTATTTTCATTACCAAGTCAGTGAGAGTCAAGTGAAATAGACGCCTCCTGTAAAAGTAACAAGTTTTAATGTGCCATATAATTTTGAGAATGTCTATGTAAGTGCCTGAATGATTGGAATTGAGATGTTCCTGAAAAATAAAACACAAAGATATTATGTCTTTGCAAATCACGCTATATTCTTGATTTTTGTGAAGTTTTTTGGCAAAAGGAAGACCCATGGACTCAAGGATATTTTTTTGAGTTTTAGGGTAAAGAAATATTACACATTTAAGTAAATGTGAAATTAGTTTATTAACCTAGCAAAATTGACTCTTTCACATTGTTTTCATATTTAGACTGAGTAATATTAACAGTTTTCTCAGTCAGTTAAAAAACCTCCTGGGTGTGCTTTTATCTTCTCTGCCTATGGACAATGCACTCATTGGTTCAAAGAATACTTATTTTCTTGTTTTCTTCTCTTGGATCGAATTCAGTACTACTGGTTCAATACCACGGTCATATTGAAGCAGTGGACCAGTTAAATCAGCAGGGTGGGAAGAGATGGCAAACCTAGGCCAAAATAGGTTATGAATATGTATTCAGTCTGTGCACAGCTTTCCCGTGTGTACAGTGAAAATGTTCCTCACTTTTCTCAACACACCTATGGCATTTTTGAGTTACACATCTCAATGGGCAAGACTGATTCTCCCTGAGGTTTGGGACAGTTCTCCACAACAAATGCCTCTGATGCCCATTCCAAATTGACCTCCATTATGCTTGCTATATACTGTTTGCATTTAATTCACACACCTTCTTTCTTAGAGTGGTACAGTGATGAAATCTGACCAAAAGGTTGATAGAATATTGTACTTTTGTTGAAAAATTTTAGGATTTCAGAGAATTAAAAATGAGGACTAGCTTTTCTGAAGGCATTTATAGATGCCTAAATTATTATTTATTATTTATAACTAATTTTAAGTCTGGACTGTTGCTCATACCCCATTTTCACCGAGGAAAATGGGAAGTAGGAAGCAATTTGTATAGGTATAAGTTATTATGATTGCAAATACCCATTAAAGAGTACCAATCTGTGAAACTTGCACTTTTGAAGTCTCTATAAAGGGGAAAATTGCTGTGTCAGAGATAAGAGCCACTCTCTGCTCCAAGGTTGTGGTCTAGTGCTAAATCTGTTCCAACACATTTTTGTAAATGTCAAGTATCAACAGGCTAAGTATATTGACTTGTATTTACTTCCCTCTGTTTCACACCCCTTACGTAGGGCTTGTGGTGACCCTTCTGAGCTTAGTTTCAGGCCTCCTGTAGAAACCATATGTAATTTGTTGGTCCTTTAACTGTAGAAGGTAGAAATAAACAATTGATGCTAGAGTAGAGTAAGAAGAATGAGGGGAAAATAATATTTTCTTACTAAAGGGACAGAGTTGCCTGATCCCAAGGGTATGAATAATCAGAATAACCCATCCGTTTTTGAGTGACAATGGGAAGATGCTGCAGACAGCTGTAGTCTTGTAACACATCTCCACATGCCAGCAGTGTGCACTCTTAAGGAGGGGTTAACAAGACTTGTTTGAAGAGGTACTTAATGTTAGCAACTTCAGAGTTGGAAGAGCTAATGACAAGAATGAAAATGTCATGTATTTCATTTGGTGTGGCTTTTGTTCCCTCAAAACTGCCGAAATTTGCATCTTTACAAACACATAGCTACATCATCATACCCCAGCATTCTCCAGGAATGTAGAAGTTATTTGGAAAAATGTAGAAGCAACAGTATTTTACATAGGCCCCCAAATTTCTTGCATACTTTTGGTTTAGCTTGAGGACTTTCAGTAGTTTATGATGAAAATGCAGGAAATAATTTTCATTTAAATTTCATTTATTTTGCCAAAATACATAGTCTAGTTTAAATTGCTGTGATTACAGTGTTAAGTTTAACATATTAAGTGTTGTTAGGAGAGTGATACTAGATACCCTAGGTGAATAGCTGTTAATATGTGCAATGTGTAAATCACGGGTTATTATTCAGCTGAAAAGTCATTACGTGTTTTCAATGTGAATATCAAATAATTAAGAGCAGGGAACTAGAATATCATATTTTGTGAAGCCTCAGTGCTGTGTCCCTTGCACATCCAATTGGAAATATATCAGGTAGCTTAACTATCAGGGAGATTCACTGAATCTAAAAAGATTAGCACAGCTAGCAGATTCAGTTTCAAAAAATACTTGCATCCACACAGATTGATCAGGGTCGTGTGATATTTCTACAGGGTATGATTAATTCCAGTGTATTTCTTTTGAGGAAAGATTATACGATATTTCTAACAAATTCTTTCTGATTATGCGTGGAAATGTATCTCGGTGACCGTCAGATTACTAGTACACTCATTCGTCTCACAGCTAGAGATTCAAAATTTATTAAGATACAGTAGAGTGAAATATATGAACGCTTGGGAGAATTAGAAAACAGAATCACATTAAGTTTCGTGGTCAGTCTAAATCTGTAGCTAGCAATGAAAAAGTGTTGTACATTAAAGTTACCTCTATCTTTGAGTCATACTCCATAGGGACTACATGAGATCGGACACAAGACTCTGCAAATTGCTTGAAATCAGTTTTGACCTTTATGCTTGCTGTGCATCCTAAAAACTCCAAAGGGAAAACAGGAATAAGGGAACAGTGACTTTGAGTTTTGAGTGCAAGACTGCTTATTTTCTGAGTAGCTGAACAGCGTGTTAGAGTCCTTTGATATTGTACTGTAGCATATGTGAACCCACATTTTTTTGATCCTCTGAAAAGCATGTACCCACTCACAACTATCTAAGTGCAAAAACAAACAAACAAAAAACCTCTGCCCCAAACAATCTTGAATCTGCTTGGGAAGGCTGAAAACAAACCAGCTATTTCTAATCTAATTCACCATTTCATAGGTACTGGACACCTAAATCTTACATATTGGCCTTTTTACAGACTATTTCTTTATTCAGTAAACTTTTATTTCTACCTCGTGTGGCAACAATTTTTTTTTTAAACTAACTTTTTATATTTTAATAGAAGTGGGCTACCACCTTTGCTGGCACAGGTAATAGCAGTGCTGACAGAGGGAGTGCAGCAGGTTTGGTTAGCATATGACGAGCACCTTGCTCACTGCTGTCTTCCATGCCCCATAGACCCAGTCGAAGTGAATCAAGGCTCTGCTGATTTTGACAAAAGGCCACCTAGCAATACAAAAACTTCTTCAGCACTTCAAGAGCTGTCCATGTTGACTTCTCATTTATCTTAGAAGTGCTGCCACAGGTCTACATCTGGCATAAATCAACCTACCTGCACTGACTTAAAAATAAAATGCCAGCTGAAGTTACACATCTACTGAGGAGCTGGCTTAGCACCAGCAATTCAGTTTTTATGCTCAGGTGTATCAGCTTTTAACTGTACTGCCTTAACCTTCAGCTGAAGTTCAGAGGTTAAAAAAGAAATAGTAAAACAGGTTTCCCACTATGTTTCCCAAGTTTCAATATGCTTTTTCTTGATCAAAAATCTTTTTCAATAAGTTAAAATGAATTGCAGTTCTCATTTAAAAAAAAAAACCCATCATGTCCTACACCCTAGGGAAAAGCTGAGCTTACAATCTACCTAGCCTCTAAAGATACTTGTAGGCCTCCTCTCTGTGTCAGTACCACCAAAATAATTACGGCATCCAAACAATGCCTTCATGTCCAAAGGATGGGGTTTGGATGTCATTCTCCAGTGGTAGTTTGGATAGCTTTTCTGGAATGCCAGTTTGTTTCTTTAGAAATGCATAAGGTTATTTAAGAATTTAGATACTTTTAACCCTGTAAGTAGTAGAAATGCGTATCAGCAATAGCAATCTATGAAATACTTTGCTTTCAGAGAGGACTTTCACATATCACTATTGAGTCTGCTGTCACTTGTAAAATAAACTTCATACTTCATGCTCTGTTTGAAGACAATAGTGAGCTTCTGTGATGACTGTACACATACAGTGCAATTCTCTGGGAGGCTCTTCTTTAGAAATCAGTTTGGTGTAAACCTATCTCTGGAAAATGAGCAAAAACGAGTAATAACTGGTCAGATCATATGTTTAGGATGTATATTTTCAATAGCTGGGTACTTGGGACAGTGTGTTCAAGAGCTTAGATACTGCCTTTACATCCAGCATTAATGAAATATATTTTTAATTAGTGTAAGCCATGAGCAAAAAAATGGAAGACAATATATGTAAATGAGTTTACACTGTTGTTTTTTTCTCACCTTGCCTTCCCAAGATTTCTTTCATATATCCTCTCTCCATACAAATACAATAGAGTAATTAATCATAGGATATTATGTTTTTGACAGCTTTAGCCTCTTGAATACGTTTATATAATCAGCCAGAACTTCCTTATGCCATATCCTTTGTCTTGCTGTATCTTGCCCAGTAACTTTTAGTGCCATCTACCATTCTCCTTAGACAGCATTCTACAGCCACTTTAAAATGATCATCTATCTGAGAAATCAATAAAATGAAGGTCTATTAATAACACACATTATAAGGGACATGCCAACATGACTGTCATATTCTCTTGTGTGAGAGCTGTCTTAACATAGAAAAAGCTGTCAGAAACCCGTTAGAAATAAATCATTCTGACACCATCATTCTGCTTTTTTAATAGCGGGGTGTCAGCACCTCTGTATTTTCCTGTGCTGGTAGATGGGAGGGGTGGGGAATAAAGTTCTCTGTCACTAGCAAAAGACTTTCAAAGCTTGAGTTCTGGTGTGACACAAAATGGAAACAGCAGACTTGCCCCAGAGTCACTGCTAGACACTAGTGATGCAAACACACTGATTGGAGCATTTGAAATTGTCTTCAGTGAGGGACTCTTGAAAAGATTCACATCAGAATAAAACTGGAAATTACTGACAGCAATCACTACAATTTAAATTAATCCCAATCCTTGGATGTTACATGTTTGCTCACAGAACATGATGGCACAGGATAATATTGCATCTTGTGTATCGAAAGAAGTCTCCATCTGACCTTAATGACCATATATCCTGATATGAGCAAAAATCCAGCTCCTCACAGTCTACAGCCCTGTCATCCATTTCATGGGCTGATACAATCTAAGAGTTATGATTTTCTGGTCTGCTCTGAATATTATATGAGTCTCACAGTAGTCAGCTGCAGTCAAGGGTGTGGGGTTATTGAACAAAACACTTAACGAATCATCCAGGTTGCCTTCTAAAATAAATAGTATTGGTAAAGAAGAATCTAGGGGAAGTAATTGTGGTATTTTCAGTCATTTTTGGGGTTATATTTCACAGCAGATGATGTTACTTTTCAGATTTGCAGCCTGATTTTCCACTTTTTGCATTGTTTTTCAAGACTGAATGATGCAATCTTTCTGGAAGAAATCCTGCCAGTCAGCAGGATCTGTTTATTTAGCTTATTCTCAGACAAGGCATACGCAGGAAAGAAAATATTGTCATTTGGATCCTTATGTAGCAGAAGCTTGCACATTATTGTACAAAGGTGAATATATGCTCTCCATTCCTGGGGGAGAAAACTCCATAGGCCTTTCTGTGAGAGAAAGAAGCAGGTAAAGCATATTGTGTGAGATGACAACACCTACAACCTACAGGTGCCAATCTGTTTTGCTGAGTAAATGTGTTTGAAAATCCCTGACCACAAAGTGAAGAGAAAGAACAAAGCTTTGCTCCAATTTGTGCATGAAAGTATCCAGTAACTCTGGGTCACATAACTTGGGCCATGGTGCTGTCCTTTCCCTACATTTGCTAAATTTCTACATGGAGTTTTCAAGGACTCAGATCAGTTTGTTTGAAGGTCGGAGTGGAACTGAGGTTTCAAACACTGTTGGAGGTTTGAGTCCAATAAGTTTTGAATGGAATGAATAAAGTAATTTATTTTTACTGGTAGAATTTTATGTAGAATTAACTGCTTTTAAACTTTTACAAATAGACAAGTGACAGTTTCAACTGTTACTTCTTTTGACATGGAAGAGGCGATGAAACTCCAGACTGAGACACAAGACAATTGAAACAAAGAAGAAAATAGTGCATTATTATCTGCATGTAGAAAACAGGATGATTTACATAGTAATTAGCAATCATAGATGTTTGTGAAATAATATCTGCAAAAGTGGAAAACCCTCAAATTCAAGAAAAGGGATTTGATAAATCGTTTGGTGAAACATGGACTTTCAGGGAGTTGAGACTCCCAAGTTCTTGCCTAGCTGCCAGCTAGCTGTTATCCTGTCTCTCAGCTGTGATATGGATGAGATACACTTTCTCCTTGGGGTGCTGGCTCTCCAGTTTCCAAAGCTGACGTGTTAGACATGGTCTACTTACTGGCTTGGAAGCTGGCAGTCAGGCACGCATGTTTTCTCAGACCTTGAAGCAGAGAAAACCCTCTATCAGTGCACAAAGACAGGTCAAATTTACCTCTTGCTGAAAAGAGAAGGGGGATGAGGCAAGCTTCATTTAGAATTCATATCCAGGCTTCTCTGACATGCATATTTGTGGTTTCTCTCAGCAACAATAAACTGTGCATTCTGGGATACCACAAAACCGTTGATGTTAACCTTGGTTTGCTACCTGCTTCTGCTCTATAAACCCTAGTGTAAACAAAACTTTAAATTTACAGATTTGACATAAATTTTCGGAACATAAGACTTCTTTCAGAAGTAAGTTAGTAACTAGTTAATATTTGTGACTTTATAGTGCCTTTGTGAAACCTTAAAAGTCTGTTCAATTTTGGTCATGTCTACTTGATAGGATATTACAAATGTGGTTTCTATGCCTTTGAATATCTGAAGGAGAACTCTTACTCCTTTCTGGCAATAGTACATTCACAAGTACTGTGTTATACCTTCCTCACAGCCCACAGGCATCTCTGAGAGGAGAAGGAAGACCGACCTTCCTTCCTTTCTTCCTTCCTTCCTTCGTTTCTTCCTTCCTTCCTTCCTCTACCACATTTCATTAGTACCGTTGGTACAAAAGTACTTAAATGGCATGACTGATATGGCAGATTAAGACCTATAAACTGCTTTTCCCCTTCATTGCCTAGAACCGAACAGCGAAAAACTGTAGAAGCCTAACTAGTCCAGAACCTTCTTAAGATTATTAACTGCTCATAATTTCTTCTTTTTTTTTTTAAATATTTTTAAATTTTTGTTTTTAATATTAGCATCCTCACAGAACACATTTGAAAGGGAAAACAGACACAATGAATCAGAGGCAAGCTGTGGCTGGACAGTAATGGGTAGGATGGCAAGCTGGATTTGAACGGGTGCAAGCACATGTGTGTGTGTGGGAACATGTCTGTGATAACATTATTGGTCTGTCATTTGTCTGAAGCCTTAGCTGGCACAATTTCAGAGAAAATAAACAAAAGTAGAAGTAGTCCTTTGGTCAGTATTCAGTTTGTGTGGTTTGTCATTGGCTCTTTGAATGAAACTGACATTTTTGCATTGTCTTATAGTCTGTAAGGGGAATGTAGCATCACAGATTCCAAGAATGGGTTGGGTTGGAAGGGACCTTTAAAAGTCTTCTAGTCCAAACCCCTGCAATGAGCTGGTAATAAGTTTCTTTAGCCCACCATATGGAGCTGGAAAATAAACAAGCCTTCAGGCACACTAGTCTGTTAAGCCTTCCATCATCAATATGTCTGCAACAGCCTATTTTATTTAATTCTAGAAAACTAACATCTTATATGTGTATTTGAATCTGAAAAAAACTACTGAGTCAGCATGTACTTTGTGGAATAAATGGATTAAACAAATCCACTGAAGGAAAGATATTTAAAAGAAATATTCATACAAAACTGCTATACAAAATGTGCTAACTCTAGAAGGTGATTTTTCAGGTCTGTGGGAAACGTCATCTACAATTTTTCTTCTGAAATCGTTACTATAAACATTGTAACTCCAATTAAAATTTGTTGTTCTAACTGGGAAGAAAGCAGAAAAAATTGTATGTCTGCAAATATTTATGTGCATGATAATGACTGTCAAGGGCTTCACACCAGATGATACAAAACAGTTTTATGTTACTCACAGAAAAGCCTATGTCAAAAGTTCCTGTACAGCCCCAGATCATGCCTCTGTTTAAGATCTCTGCCTCTGTCAGCTTTGATTGAGCAAGAGAAAAACCTTGGTGGGATCTCCCATGCACATAAGTTCCAATTATACAATCAACCTTATCATTAGCAATATGACTTTGGTCTTACTCAATAACATTTAATAAGATGTTACTAAAAACATGCAAAGGATTGTTGAATATACTGAACAGGTGGAAAAACTGAAGTACTTGTAGAGTGACTTATTAAAGTTCAGGACAAACACTTCAGAAGTCATGTAATTTTTACCTGTATTTGTAAACTGCTTATCTCCCAATAGAAGATATAAGTTTCGTGTTACATAATTGACATTCTGACAATCATGCTAAGTACATTACTAATATTGAACAACAAAGCTGCATTTGTCTGCATATTATTTTCAATCTGCTTTCACTTCTTTCTTGATTTGTCTTATTTCAAGATATATTCTTTACTTAAAATATTACTACTTCAAACACATCTCCCTGACAATTTTAGATCTGAAACAGAAGCTGTTCACATGCCAACTGGTTTGATTTACACAAAGTGTCTGAATTAAAGGAGAAGGTGAGATATCTGAGAACTAATTAGAGAGTATCCAAAGGAAAGCTATGAAAATGGAGAACAGTCTCCAGAGGAAGCCGTATGAGGAGCAGCTGAGGTCAGTTGGTCTGAACTTGGTCTGTTCAGCCTGGAGAAGAGGAAACTGAGGGGAGACCTCACTGCAGTCACAACTTCGTCCTGAGGGGAAGAGGCACTGATCTCTTCTCTGTGGTGACCAGTGATAGGAACTGAGGAAATGTTATGAAACTCTGTCAGGGGAGGGTTGGATATCAGGACAAAGTTTTTCCCTCAGAAGATGGTTGGGCACTGGAACAGGCTCCCCAGAGAAGTGGTCACAACACCAAGCCTGACAGACCTCAAGAATCATTTGGACGATGCTCTCAGGCACATGGAGTGATTCTTGGGGATGTCTTGTGCAGGGCCAGGAGTTGGCTTTCAGTCCTTGTAGGTCTTTCCAACTCAGAATGTTCTGACTCTATAATGTTGTTAAAACCTGACAGATTTATTTCTCCTGTAAATTGATATATTGTCATTGAAGTCCAATCAGATCTCAGTTTTTAGAGAAATATCCTTTGCAGATGCAAGTTGGTGCAGATGCCATGGTTCTGATAGGGATAAGTTAATTCTGTGTTGCCTTAGAATCTGAAACAACCCTGATTGTTATGGAAGTAAACTGTGTTTCAGAACTTGAAAATTGAGAGGAAAGAGCCTTTACTATCAGTATGCTTCAGAAAGAAATTATAACCTCAGCATACACATGCACTAAAATGGAAATCTGAAAGCAAAATTAACCCTCCAAAAGCTATGGAATTCTAAACTAAGTCTGCCTGAAGAACTTTATTGTGGCTTCCTTCACAGCTGCATGTGATGCAAACTGCTGCATTGTTTTATCCCCAGCCACATGTTCACTGCTTCATAAGAAACAGTAGTAAAAAACCCTGGTTTGCTATGCTTCATTTTGTTCTTTGCCATCAGTCTGCATGTGGTCCAAGCCTTGTCTTTTACACGTTGTTCAGATGCATCCCTGGCAAAAAATTTGTTCATCTCCTCTTCAAGCCTGAGTGCCTCAGTGATGCACAGTCCATTTATATTCACAGTTCCCTTGGAAGCTTACTGCATTTCACTCCTATGTGGAAGGGAGCACCCAGGATTCATAGATGCCTGTGGTTGAAAAGGAATGGGAGAAGAGTCCAAAAAAAAGGTCACAAAGTTTCATTAGCAAACTATGCTTAGAAATTCATATATGTTTTATGCATAATAATAATAAACAACAATAGAATAAAAAGAAAGGCAGAAGAAAGACAAAAAAAAAGAGAAAAAAGAAAGGGGGATGAGACTGGAGAGGAAAGGCAATCAGCAGTCCTGGGTCTAGCATTGATTCAGCCAACAATGTGTCCAGAGTCCTGGGGTGTGCTACGTGGCCTTTGTGGGTGTACCTTCCTGTAGATCAGTTTTCCCCCCTGGACTTTGGTTTCTCACTCTTCACATAAATGAGTGTCCTGGGTTGCATTGTATTCTGTTACCATCTGCATGAACTGTTGACACCAGGTGGGTGGTGTTGCTTGCCTCCACCCTCCGGACTATCTTCTGTTAATGGGTTTTGCCACATGACTCATACATAACCCATTCTGGACAATATTGTGTTAATGGCCCATCAAGGCCTTACCACATGACTGGCAAAATTACATCATCCCATTGTGAGATGCTCCGCTCAGAGGGAGGAACCAAGCATTCCATCCTGGATATAAGCTGAGATTTCGAACACCACGGGCAGCCTTTCCACTGGATTCCCAGAGGACGAGAACTACATAGCCACCGCTGGACCTTCTGAAACCAGACTCCTCTATAGGATCACTGCTCCCAACAGGACCACCTCATTCGGACTGCTACCAACACCCCGACCAACAGGGTGCCAGGTTGTATTCTGACTCTGTCAGGTTTTTTTTCCTTCTATTGCATTTATTTTACCTTTTTCCCCTCTTCCTATTAAAATTGTATTTCTGACTTGCAGTCTTTCACTGGTTTGTTTTCAAACCCTGACAATGAGTTAGCAGGAGCAGTCCAGCCTTCTGTAGGTGGTGATCAGTCTAAGGTTGGACTTGATGATCTCAGAGGTCTCTTCTAAGTTAAAAGACTCCATGATTTCCTCATTGGTGTTTGAGGAAGAATAATGCATTAACTCCTTACTTCTCAGGCTTCTAGAAAGTCAAGATGGTATTATAGCCGTTTCAGGATTTCCAGCTGAGAGAATTGAACTTTTTCTCTTCTCACAATATTTTTGTTTCATTTATTTTTTTCCAAAAATAAAAGTGCTCTGTGAAAGCCAAACTGTATCCAGAGAAGAGATTAATATTTTATACAAGAGAGATCTAATGCCTCTTGTGGGTGCCACTGACAGTAAAATCCCACTTAGTCGCACCCTGTATTTGGTTTTGGCTGCCTTTCTTACTTTGAAAAATAGCTGCACTGGATTTTTTTTTGAAAGACCATGTGGGATGGTTTGGTTAAGAACATGGTGTCCATCACTTGGGTGAGTCCCCATTAGTATAGGTAATGCCACCAGGGAATCTTATTAAGGCATGTGACCAAACTAGCCCTTGCCCATATGTCAGCCAGGTTCTGCACTCAGCGTCAGGTGGGACCTTCTGAAGCCATCCTTAACTTTTGATTGACAGCTCCCACTGTTCTTGGATTGCACTCTCCTCCCAGACACAGACAGACACCTTTTTCACCTTTGAATAAACTGGGCTGCATCCAGAAAAGTGTGTGAATGGAGGTGGGGATATGTAGTCCAGTAGTCATAAACTCCTTATTATCCTTCAATAGAGGTTTTCAATAAGGAAACATAAAGGGAAAAGGAGTAAGAACTACTGTACCAGATAAGATTATTCTAATTAAATTTAATTAATATACTCTTGTACTACAGTATTTAAATTCAAACTAATTTAATAAATACATTAATTATGTTGATTAAATGGAAATTATTAGGTAATTCAGTGTGCCCTTCAGTTTCAAGAAAAGTCTTAAGTCTTTTACGAAATTATATGTCCAGAATAGAGGACACTGGGACATTTCTGTCCTCTCAGAACCTTTCATGGTTAATAAGTCCTTTTCTAGATCTGTTTTTCTTAACCTTTTATTCCTGACGGGCCACTTTACTTTTAAAAACAGTCCATAGATGTGCCTAGTATTTTTTGTTAGCTTGAAGGGAAAGTAATTAAAAGATTATTTATTATTTAGGTATTAGAAAAGCCTGGTTTGTACAAAAATGTAGAAACGTACAGATTAAGAGTAAGAATGACACAGTTAAACTTCTGAATGGTTAAAAAAAAAAAACAAAAAAAACCCAAGTAACCATATATTCATCTTCAGATTCTGTTATATATTTTCAACGTTCCACATGTATCTATTTTTTCTTCTTTTTGCATTTATTTCCAGTTCATACATGAGCTTTTGGGAAGGAGTACTGTTGATTCATGAGGACCTTTTTGTGACTGCCAAAAGACTGAGCAGTATTTTTTTAGAGAGTTCTTCTCTAGTCATGACATTTGTATCTGGGTATGAATCTAAATATTGAATTTACATGGATTGTTGATGTAGTCTACTGGAAAGAATGTGTGTTAACGTTTCTTAATCTTGCATTCAAACCAGCCTAGATACTTGGGTCTTCAGTAAGTGACTAAATCCTATTTTTATAATGGTATTTGTGAGGCAGATCTTGTCCATCAGATAATATGTTCTTTAGATAGCTGGCAAATCTGCTTAACCTATGCACGATGTATGCTCTTGTCGTGGGTTGGAGCTGACATTAATTGACAGTCTCTTAATCCAATGGCGCTTCTCCGATTTTGCATATTTAAACCTGCTGGAGGCGCGAAAGTCTCTCTCTCTCTGGCATTCCATCTGGCTGCAGGAGGTGGGGGGGGGAATGGCTCCGGGCCGGCTTCTCGGGAGCTGGCCGAGCCCTCCCCTACCCCCCTCGGTTCCAGGGCACGATCCCTGAAATGCCGTGGGAGACCTCCCTCAGGCCCCCGGGCAGCTGAAGGACACCTGTGGGCTGTGCCACCGAGACCACCGGAGCGGTTTCTGAGACCCGGGAGAGACTTTTCCCTTCCCCCACTCCACAGGGCCCCGCACACACCTGGCGGAAGACGAGTTCCAGCTTTCTGAGACTGAGGAAAACATCAAATAGCTGGCAGCATCAGAGGAAAAGGGTTCTTCTCCAACATGCAACCCAAAGAAAGTAAGCTGTTCAACCTGGTGCTGAGGTCGGAGGGAGAAGGAGGGGGTGGTTTGTGCCAGACGGAGCGAAAGAGGGCGGCGGAAAAGAAGAGGGCGGAGTCGTGCACGGCACGGAGCTTGAATCNCCATGACTGCAGTATGAAAAGACTGTAAGATTTGCATGGGAGAGATTAGTATGCTTTCATTGCAATAGACTGTTTTCTCCGGGCGGGCAGGACTTTTGCAAGTAACAGTTTAGAAACTACAGCAGAGCAAAGAGAAGACCTCTTTCTTTCCCCTGACTTTGGAAAAACTTTGTTAAGTACCCCAATACTGAACAAAATTCCATCATTGTTATCCTTGATGCAAGCTGAGTGCAGGAGGAAATACTGGAAAAGGGGGGGGAATGTTGATTTCTTATTTTCTTAATGTTTCTGTCTTTTTTTTCTTTTAATCCTAGTAATAATAAACTATCTTTATAGTCTTAGAAGTTTTTAAGCCTGCTTTGTCAATTCTCCTAATTCATATCTCACAAAAACGAATAAGTGACTGAATCACAACTATAACTGGTATTTCAGCTTGATCACTGAATCTAACCCATTACAGCTCTGTTTTGCATCTTTTGGTCCTGCCTGATCTTTGCACTGTCCAAAAGAGTGAGTATTTTGACTGTGTTTGTGCACCTAAGTTTTCTTGCATGGAAAGAAGATATATGCACAATGATTTTATTCAGTTGTGCAACCAACAATTGGCTATGGAAATAGGACTCTCACGCACAACAAACCTGCACCAGCAGAAGACTTCATCACTAAGTTAACTATTTTTGACATGCTACCTCTGATCTATGCAGTTTGAGTTATTTAACCCATGGTGTATTTCAGGGACTTGCGGACTGGGGGCCATGTTCCAGTTCTGAAAAGTGAATGTGTGTCTCATCAGGCAATCTTCACAGAGAGAGAGGAACAAATAGAACATACAGTTTGTTCTTCTCTTGCTTATCTTGTGCCTGACGGTGAAATGCAAAATGCCAAAACTCACTTCTGTACTTTAATGAAATGGTCTTCTGTCTTCCATAGCAGCTGATAAATTGAGCTAAGCAATCACCAAGATATGGGGCTCTTTGAAGAATCAGACATCCTTATCTTTTTAGATGGCCTCTCTACATGATGGCCAAGCATTGCCAGTATGCTCTGGAAGAGCCTAAGGCTGAGACCCACTAGAGAAAGGGACCTGACAGTGGTGTGACACAGCACAGCAGCACTTCTAGCAGGAAAGCCAGCAGCAGAGCTCTGCAAGATGAAGGCTTGCAGTGTCACCTCAGCTCCAGGGACCAGTGTCAGGAAAGGGACCAAGAGCATTCTGCTCATGTTTAATGTTTGTACTGAATCTAATGGCTCTGGGTTTTTTCTCCCTGGAGGATTAGAACTAACTCAGAGAACACAGAATGTGTTGCATGAATGAACAACAGGAAAATATGAAAAAAAAAAATCTCCAACTGTACCAGAAACAGTTGTTTTACTGTGATTGTACAGAACACTTATATATATTTGCTCACATATTTACATATACACATTATGGGATTATGGATTGTGTCTCAAATACCACATTTTTCTTGAGCTTTATCTTGAGGTCAAAGTTATTTTTCCAAATATATTTACCATTCTTGTTTAAAAAGTAGATCATGATAATTTTTTAAGCATATTTTAAGTTTAAAGAAATCCCACATACCGTTCTTTACAAACCCATTACAATTTTTCTTTCCTCTACTCCCTATGTTTTGACAGTACCCATTAGAAAAGCTATGCATTTAAATTTAGCCTCTGTACTGAGGAATTTTGAAACCATTTCATGAAGGTGTATAAATAGCATTTGACTTACTCTATGGTTGCATGTTGTCCTAATACCATGTAAAACCAGGCTAACTACATTACAAAGGCCACTTAAAGGAATTGCAGCATTTGTAACAAGAGTCCTATTTTGCAATAAAGTTTTCATGTTAAGCTCCCCAGTAACCAACAAACTGGTATTTTTAAATTACCTTTTCTAAGTATTTGTACTCCTTTCTTGGTGCAGAGCAGATTTCCAATACAACATATGAAATCTCAAAGAAAGGGTGTACAAATATGTCTAAACTCATTACATGATGATAGGCAACTTTGCTGTCAAATCTGTTTCCTCATCCTGCCTTTCGGAAGAGAGCATGTCACCATGAGTCACTTTGAGACTAAGAGATAATGTTGAAACAAACTACTGAGACTTTTCTGTAATGATATTGTACCATTTTAATAAATGATACATTAATGCCCTTGGTTAATTAAGTAGCAAATTTCATTTCTTGTATAGCAGAGAACTACAAAATATGTTAAGAATGTTTACTAGACTAGAAAGGCACCCACTTACTATCTTTTATTAAATCTTTTTTGAAGATCTGTTTTAGTGTTGTATTAAAGAAATTTAAAGTTAACTTCAACCTCTAGCAACCTATTGTTGGTGTTGATAGCTGAACACTGCTAGCCCAAGCATTAAAAAGATTTAAAAGTAATTTGTTTTGAGACAAGTTAGCTGTTATCTGGTTAAAAAGGAAAACCATTTGGCTTGGTCCTTACATTTCTCCTATCTCTTCCTTCAGCTTCAGGTTGGTGGTTTGACTGTTTTTACTATATAATATGACAGAAGAAATCTTTTAAGAATCATCCGGCATAGTTTTCTTTTGAGGTACATGCCAATTGTCATGATGATTGTTATAAGGAGACTGTTGCAGCATTCTTTTTCCAAAAACCATTGGTCAATACTCTAGATATTACAATAGGGCTCATTAATTTCAGGAAATATAATACTTCTTGATAATCTTGTTTTTAGAGGCTGTGCTGTACTGAAAATACTCGTTACTCAAACTGCTAGATTCAAGCAGCAAACCTCCTTTTCCAGTTCTTTTCTTTCATGTGGTGATTGTTTCATAAAAGAAATATGAACAACTGGGTTAGGGAGGACCAGAACATAGAACTCTTTTTTCCCAAATCACAGAGTCATACTCATGTTGTTCTTTTTTTCCCTATTAAAACTAATATTCTTTGCTGCACGAGTGACACTGCTTCAATAAAAGGGATTTTTTTTTTTTTTNCCAAGCAGAGCAGTAAATCATTTCTTTTCAAGGATGAGGAGAGAGTATATTATCTGCCAGTCAAGAAAAGACCCTGGAAGATGGACAAAGATCAATAAAAGAGAGAATGTGTCATCTCTCTCAACAAAATGTGCAAATCTCAGGAAAAAGCAATTTGTCTTTTCCTTTCACTAGCAAATCTGTGACTGGGATGCTTCCATCAACTTCTTCCTGTTCTGCTAGGGTAACAACCCTGGCTACAAGTTTAATCATTCTTCAGGAAAAATGACATCCCTTCATTTAAACAACCTTTTTCTTACTTTAAAACAATCTATTTTCTATGTGGCAATAACCAATCTTCTTTCCTATTAGTTACAGAAAGTACAAAGGACAAAAGCTGGATGGTGTTTCCCCTCTAGGGAAGGGTAAATTGAAGCTTTTTCAAAGGTATTGCAGTCACTCAGGACCCTCCAGTTTATTTCAAAAATAATACTGGAAAGCTTTAAAAACTAATTTTTCTTAGCTTCTTAGTGATTTGCCAGATTTGAGTCAAAAGCAATTTTATCTTCTATCTCACGACATTTAACCTCCCAAATGTTACTATATACAAGGGTATATCAAGTGCAGAAGGGAACCTGAAATGATGTCTGAACTTGGAGCAAATAAGTACAAATTTAAGTCTGACTCTCTGAAGCTAGAGGACAAAGCATAACTTAAATTTTTTCATGAGGATGTTATAGTCTTTTTCCACTCATGACAAGAATACTGTGTTTCTATGGGGTTCTGGCTTTTGATTCCAACTTCTGGACCTGCTTTAGTTTTCAGGATTGTATTGAAGACTGATTTTATGTCAGAAATATATGGTGGCGAGAAAACAAGATGGCCTAGAAATACTGGACTATCAAAGGAGCAAAATAAAAAATCAGAACAAACAAAAAAGCAGAGATGCTCCAGTTTATTTTTTTTTCTGAAGACCTGGCAAGCAATATTTAGTTGTGAAAGTGTGGCAAATGGAGTTACAGAAAGCTTACAGGTGCTGACAGAGAACAAAAACAGCACTGTGCTTGAAGAGATAGAAATGGATACATGTTTCGATTTGAGACCTTGGTGAAGGCTGCCTAAATTAGAACAATGAGCGTTTACAGTTTGAAGCAAGAGTGTAGTTTTGTAGTTATAAAAGGAAATATGCTTTATAAAAGTAGAAATATATTTCTAATAAGTAAAAACATTTTATACAAAAAAGAATTAAAAGAAGTAAAAGAATAGCGAATTTTAAGTTTAGCAGTAAATCTTATAATAAAGTTTGTTAGAAAGTTAAGCTATAAGCCTGTGCTATAGACCCTAATAACAATGTGATGATTGGTCAAGTAAATACGCATTGCAGTAAAACCATGTACAGTGATAATTGGTACAAGTATGTTAGCAAGCTTTGTGGCATTTGCTTATTGGCTTAAAAAAGTATGGAAGACCTTGTAACGAAAAAGTTTGTTAACGCCTACTACCTCAACTTTGACTACACCACTGCCTCATCTGCAGCTGCCGCAGCTGCCGCTGCTCCTACTGATACTGGTATTGCTGCTGTAACTGTTACTACTTTGATATTAGAGGTGTTGTTCACAGCATCTCTCCTGTTTTACCTTTCAATAAATATGAGACTGATTCTGCAATAAATCATCTCTATGACGTCTCCTAATCATCCCAATCCCCGCAATTCCGACATGAAAGTTAATAATTATTGCTAAATATGTGTTTGTCTGGCTCGTGATTTTTCAGATACATGTTCCTCCAGATTATGGCTACAAGACTGCACATGGCAAATTGAACATTTCTTAGTTAACCCCAGTTAATAATTGTGCCTTTTACATATTCACAGAATGGGCCAGGTTGGAAGTGATGAACCAGAAGGACCAGGTAGATCACAGCAAGTCATCTGGTCCAACCTCCCAGCTCTGCTCAAGCTGGTTCTTCCTAGAGCGCATGACATAAGGATTGTGTCCAGATGGTTCTTAAAAACCTCCAGTGAGGGAGAGTCCACAAACTTTCCTGTTTGTTCAGGTGGAAATTCCTGTGCATCAGTTTCTGTGCATTGCCTCTTGTCCTATTGCTTGGCATCACGAAGAAGAGCCTGGCTCTGGATGCCCTCCTTTCAGATACTTACGGCATAATTGTTCAGGTCCCCTCTCACTCATCTCTTCTCGAAGTTGGACAGATCCAGCTCCCTCAACCTTTTTCAGTAGAGAGATGCTCCAGTCCACTAATCATATTTGTGGCCCTCCAATGGGCCCACTCCGAGAGTTCCGTATCTGTCTTTTAATGAGGAGCCCAGAACACAGAACTCCAAATGCAGCCTCACCAGGGCTAAGTGGAGGGGCAGGATCACCTCCCTTGACCTGCTGATGATGCTCTTCCCAATGCATCCCGGGATCCCATTGATCCCTAGGGCACACTGCTGGCTCATGGACAGCTTGTGGTTCACCAGCACCCCCAGCTCCTTCTCCACAGGGCTGCTTCCCAGCAGGTCACCCCAGCCTGTGCTGGTGCTGGGGTTGTTCCTCCCCACGTGCAGGACCCTGGAGGGGTGCCTTTGTTGCATTTCAGACAGTTTTTGTCTGCCCAACTCTCCAGCCTGTCGAGGTCCCTCTGAAGGGCTGCAGAGCCCTCTGGGGTATCGGCCCCTTCTCCCAGCTTTGGGTCACCAGTGAACTTCACTGCTGAGGAGGCACCTGCCCTCTACCCAATTCATTGATAGGTAAGGCAAACAGTGCTGGGCCCAGTATGGAACCTTGGGGGACAATACCAGTGACAGGCCTCCAGCTTGACCCTGTGCCACTGATTGTGACCCTCCGGAATCTGCTGTTCAGACAGTTCTCAACCCACCTCATTGTCAAATGATCTACTGCACACTTCCTGAATTTGCCTATGAGGGTTTTGTAAAAGACAGTGTCAAAAGCCTTGCTGAATTTGAGATAGACATTATGCACTGCTCTCCCTGCATCCATCCAAGTAGTTGTTTTGTCATAGGAGGCAATCAGATTGGTCACACATGATTTATTTCTATTGAATACGTGTTGACTACTGACCACCTTCTTGCCATATGGGTGGATAAAGAGGGCCTCCAGAATGGGGCACTCCATCACACTTACAGGGATTGAGGTGAGGATGACAGGCCAGTAGTGCCTTAGGTCCTTCTTCCCATTTTTGAAGGCTGGGGTGACATTTGTTTCCTTCCAATCCTCAGGCATCTCTCCTGATCAACAATGACCCCTCAAAGATGTTTGTGAGTGGTCATTAATATGGTATCCACCAGCTCCCTCAGTCTTTCTGCTTGTCTTTATAGAGGGGCAGGCTGTAGTCCACACAGGCATCCCTCCTCCCCTCTGCAGACACAAACACTCTTGCTAGTCACATTTGCATCTGTTTTCAGTCTGTTCCCTCCAGAAGGACCATGGAGACAAAGCCAGTCAGTAATGGCTTTTACTCATCTTGACCTTTATGGTGTGGTGACTCACTGATGAAAGGATTCTTCCTGTTCTCAGGTTTATTAGTTATCTGTGTCTCGTCTGGTACCAATTTAAAATATTCACCTGCCTTATTTCTCTTCTGTCTCTGATTAAGGAATTTATATTACATGCAACACTAATAGAAAAAGGTTATTCTCTCAGACACAGAATTTTACAATATTTTGTAGACAAACTTAAGACTAGACATCTTTTGCTTGGTTGTTGCATTCATAAAAATTTCATGCTAATATTTCTATTCTGATTCTGTTTCAGAAGTTGAGGGAGAATGTGTGCTGTGTGGTTTAGTAATGTGTGTGTGTACGTGTGTAGGGAGAGAATTCAGTGTTAAAAGGAATACAGCATGAAGGAGGTACCTGCAAAATGCATGATACAGAGTGAGAAGACATTGTATTATAATCATGAGGTTAAAGAGGACTAAGAGGACTTTACTTTTTAATCAGCAATTTTAATGCTAAGCAATGTAATTAGTGTGTCAGTTATGGAATGAATGATGGTGTACTTCAGTCCTGGGAAAAAGAAATCCTTGCATTTGTTCCTTTACATGGATAATTCCAAGGGGGTGGGGACAGGGGGATGGAGTTGGATATGAAGAACACATGGGTCAGCAGTCCCCCGAAATGAAATCAGCTTGGGGTTTGCCTGAAAACCCTTTTAAAACCAAGTTATTTTCCAGACATATAGGCTCTATAAAATATTAATTAAATCTGTTATTTATTGAAGAAATAATTTCTCAAGATTATGGGAACTAGATAGAAAACTCATATCTAAATTAGTCCTGAAAACAGAATCAAGTCCTTCTGGTCCTTTTAGGGTGCATTTCAGTTGGTGTCTGATACTCTAAAGTAACCAGTGCTTTATGTACAACAAAGTTTGCCATTTGATGAACTCGGTAATAAATAGACAAAAGAAGTGTTTAAGACCCACAAACATTCCAGTATTTCTCTCTTTTGTGTTATGCCATGAAGACAGGACCATGGTCTTTTGAAGAGTGGTATTTTATACAGCATGAGATTTCTAATCAATGAGGTTTGAAGTTTTTATTGTAGTATGCTTTGTGAAGTTTTTTATAGTTGTGGAAAATGTAGGCCACCTGTGGTCATGTAGCACTGCTGTGCACAACTTCCCAAGGAACTGCACCAGACTGTGCTGGTTGAAACCACCAGATACTGGCAGCATGGGACTATCTTCTGTGCTTAAACCCTCTTGCCCACCACATAATTGCTCTCCTAATCTCTGGGATGTGAAAGATAGGAAAAGTCACATGCAGAAATTAAATATATGGATCTTGAGATTTTGAGCAGCATCAGTGTCAAATAAAAATAACTGGAATATCTAACTATATCATGGGAATAACATGGTAATATTTTGTACAGTTTTAGATCTATTAGGTTTCCTTAACATCTGTTACTGGAGCTTTTTTAAGTGCTCCAGGATATAAAGCCCACAGGCAGACAAGCTGCTTGGATATACACAGGTTATCATGCGCAGTTGTTTGGAAACTTCCTGCACTGTGCAGTCAGTGCCCCGTGGAGAGGAAAAACCTCTGTGACTTGTGCAGCTGCTTCAGAGAAGAAAAGTAACTTAATAGGAGTCACCTTTCATCAGTAGTTACAGATTTCAAATACTCCTAAGCTTTGATCCTGACTCAGATAACAGGTCTTCTTGCACCTTTCTATTAAAATCTGTCCACTTTCTTCTCTCCAATGGCATAAAATAATCAAAACCCCTTTCTGAATTCAGGTAGAGGGAAGACAATTTAGCTGCTATTCTTGAAATATTTTCTAAAACATTATGATTTTGGAAGAGATTTCTTTTATGATTGCTAAATATTCAGCACATGTCCACATTTTTACAGCAACAGGATTATAAGTATTTGTTCAAAGGAAGCTTGGGATAGAAATAGTTTAACAGATCTGCCCCGGTGGAAATTAATCAAGTGCCAGTAAATTGTGCAATAGCAGAAGTGCTAGTATTCATCAATTTTGTGGTGGATTTTTGAGCTGTAAAACACATCATGTTGCTTACTGAAAGTAAATAGAGCTGCATTCCTCCAGTGAGCATCTGTGTATCTCTCACTAGCAGAAGATATACCAGTGCACTGACTACTCCCTAAAGAAACAGATTATTTTAGGATAGTTCTCTTTTTTATTAAGCACAATAATTAATAAAGTACCTAGGCTAACATAACAACTCTCAACATCTGTTCCCTAACCTCTACAGAGCAGTAAACCATGAATTACACTTAAGTTAAGTATTATCATCAACACCTGCATTTCCCTAGTCTTTCAATACAAAAAGACATCAGCCAGAAAATAATTAGAAATGCAAATAGAAAAGCATGAATGATACTCTGGTAGATGAATAATACAGGAAAAATCATCAATGAGACTGTGCTTAGGACAGATTTAGGACAAATGATGGGAGAAGGTGAGAAAAGAGAGGGAAAAAAGTGGAGAAAGAATTTTAAAAAAAAGTTCATTGCCTTAAATCCCTTCTTTTTTTATTTTTAACAAAGTTCAATGTTTACTTTAAATTATTCAACGGCTTACCTCCAAATTTCCAAAATGGATTTCCTTCTCTGTAGTAATGTGAAACAGATTTTTTTCTTAAAAATAAAATTTCTTAAATTACTACTCAAATTGGTATCTGAAAAACAGTGGAAAATCTGTCAGCAGTTAGCCAAGCTTTTCCTTTTTTTTTTCCTTTAGGAAAAAGCTGAGTCCTTAAGCTGTAGATCTTCTAGAAATTCATGAGTTGTGACTGCGATTAATCTCTTTAGAGATGATAAATTAAATATATTTGTATATGTATGTAAAAGACACTAAACCTACAGGCTATTAAGTGTACAAATCTATTATCAAAACATAAATTTGACATAATAGAAACTGTATTAAATAAGAGACAAAAACATTATTTGGACTTTGAACTTCTTTGACTGTGTCTCTATATTTGGTCTTATCCCGGTGCTTGTGCATTCCATTTGCTCATATGGTCACTGTCAAAGGTATGTCCAGAGTCAGCAGGACACTTTTGGATTTTGAAGGATTTTGTTTACTTTGTTTGTTCTTCTGTTTGCTTCTAGCATTTTTCTGCAGTATGATAATTTCTTCTGGAACTGATCACCACGGGTTCCATGCATATCTCGTATATTGGTAGCCTATCTTATATTGCTGACAAGTTAGCTGTAGTAAAAAACCATAATATATCTGAAAATTATGGTTAAGAATAATTTATTTGCTTAATTTGATCTCTTTTTGGAAGCAAATGGGGATAATAGCTCACAGAAAAAGTACAGTTTGCTTGGGAGGTAAATAAATTAATAAATTAATAAATAATAATAAATTATTTATTAATAAATAAGGGGCAGGTTAATAAATACCCCCTCCCTTAGTGGAGGAATGTTTGACACAAGCTCTCCTATTCTGATAGCCAGAAATAACTTTGTTATTTTTATAATTTATATTGGCCTATTTGTAGATTAATTTCCCAAACAGATGAGGTATACTTTAAAAGCACTGGTCTTCCCTTTGAAGGAAACAGCTCAAAAGGTTTAGGAAAAGTCTACAGAAATAATGGGATTGGAATGGGAATAAAAGCAGGAGCTATGTGACAGTTTTGCTAAATTATGGTATTTATTTATTTTTTTTTATTCAGGATATACATTTGAACTATTTTTTTCTATGTGAGAAAATCACATTTCATAAATACAGAATGCATTCAAAGGCAGAGTTAAAAGTGATCAAAGATACTGCCCTATTATAATGAATAGTGACATAATGGTGCTAGTACAGTATGGGTGCCTCAACTCCAAGATCTTGTTGGTTGTAAAAGATCTAACTTTTTCACATCTACAGTGATTAACAGAAAAAAAAAAAATCCATCATAATAAAGTTGTCCAAGGTATCTTTTTTTTGTTCACATCAATCGTACAATGACGAATATTACTCTGTGTTTGGATTATTATATTGCCCTTATTTGTGTGATGGCATCACATTGAAAGTTTATGCAAGTGTGCTGAGATTTATTGCATTAGTGTCTTGCACGCAGGTTGATTTTGCTTTGTTTTGTCGAGTCATATTTGCAATCAGAGTTCCAATGAGAAGTTGTTTCTGGATGCCCCATGTTCTGAACTTTTACTGACAAGCATACCAAGAAACAACTGTTCTGGAGAGCTGTCATTAGACTTCACCTGTATTTGAAAAAAAAAAAAAAAAAGTTACCTTTCATGAGCACGAATGCCAATGTAAAGAGGGAAAAAACCCACCAAAAATACAACATCTGAAATATCTCTTTTTCAGATGTTAAAGGATATGCTACCCACTGAGAAACTTAAGTATTTCATAGCTACTGTGGAGACAGCACATATAAATATACTTCAAAGGAAAAAATCCCATACAGCTCTAAGATTTCTCATGTATTATTAATACTCAGGTCTGGATATTATTTAATCATAGTGTGAATCTGAAGTACTAAAAATACTTTTGATTTTAATATTATGCAGGCTTGCAAAGGCATTGCACTGTTCAAAACAAGCTTTTCTTATGTCAGCTCCTTGACACAGTTCTGTTCAGGGTTTTGTTGCTAGTTTAAAACTTATGGAAATGATAGCTTTTTACCCATGAAAGCACTGCTGGATTTATTTGGATAAAGACTGTGACCCCCTCATCCAAAGTTTTATAAAAACCTACTCAATATTCCAAAATTTCTTTTTTGAATACAATTATGCAGATAATTTAGAAACGAATACCAAGAAGTAGGCCTTTATTTGGGGATGTCCGGGGTTAGTTTCTAACTGAACTTTTCCACTTGTACTTATTTCTCTATGTGAGTTTAATAATGTAACTGTATCTTCTCATGATGAAATCACTCATTGAATCAACTTAAGTTCATCCAGCTCCAAGAATTTGCCATAACAAACACTCTAAGTCTGACAAAATATGTGATAGTTAGAATAGAGCACCTGGAAACAGAACTATGCTCTATACTCTGATTTTTTTTTTCTACACAGCTTTTTCTGGCTGTTTTTTTCAAGCACCTTAGCTTTGCAAAGATACTGAAGGTCTTTATGATAGTGACCTAAATCCTACCTGGCTGAGATAGAGCTGATTTTCTTCATAACAGCCTGTATGGTGCTGTGGTTTGCATTTGTGACTGAAGCAGTCTTCTTAACACAATGAAATATTTGTTATTGGTGAATTGTGCATGTACTGTGTTGAGATTTCATTTTTCCACGCTCTCCACACACCATGAGCAGGCTGAAAAGATACTGGAGGTTGGAAGGGAACACAACCGAGGCAGCTGACGCCAACTCACCACAGGGATATTCCCTATCATGTGACGTCATTAAATATATGTTAAACTTGAAGGAAAGAAAAATAATGTATATTTTATTCAATAGAGCTTTTTTTGGGGTACAATATATTTTTTATTGAGACTGTTGCATTTTCTTTAAACCTATAAAATTTCACACAGTGTTAACTTTTGTCCTGCACCAGAAAAATCTTTTCTCTATCATGCAAGGTCAGGAAGAGGAATTAATAACTTAAAGCCTGATTATAACACTATACTCGACCTGGCTAGCACAGAATTATTTTCCTTCATAACAGAATTTTGTTTATAACATAGAACTTATTTTCTTTGTAACATGCTAATTTGTTTATTTTATATTGAATTACTTCCTTTTCTTTTCTTTAAATTACTGGTTATGGAGGGAGACATGACCAAGTGGCTTTGGGATGCTTAGATGCCCATTGGGTTTTATCCACAGCAGTGATTCTTAAAAATTGAAATACTATATGCAAAAAATAATATGAGACAGCCTTGACTTAAACTCAAAACTGACAATTATGAAAATGAGTGACTGGTTGTTCAAACACAATTTTGGGAAAAAAAATCCTCACAACAAAAAATCAAACAGAAATATGAAAAAGTAAATAATTTCTGTAATTCTACATATGATTAGAATCATACTTAGAGGAGTAATGGACCCATTTTAATAGCTTAATAGAAAAATATTTTTACAGGAAGATAAAAATCTATTTAAAATAGAGAAAAAAATAGAAAGAAATTAAATACTTGGTCTGTTTCTGACTGTAGAAGGGATTGTTAATAAATGTTCTTATAAACTTCTGAAAACTGGCTATTAAGCTGTAGGTCTACAATCTTTACAAAATCTTTTTTATCCTGTCTTTCCTTAAATTTGAGAATTCTAGATCCCTAAAAGTCTTGAAATATTTCAGAAATGTAGCATCTTTGTTTGATATTATATTGTTCTACGTTACTCACCTATGTCATCCAGATTTTTTCCTCTAGCATCTTCATTGCTGCTGTATATATTAGAAATTCATGCGGATTTAGAAGATAACTACTTGCCACCAGGAAATGCACTACTAGATGGCAGGAAGAGAAATAGGCAACATTTTTAGGAAAACTGTTGGGTTTGGTTTTTTGGGGGCTTTTTAGGTCAATTTTTTTTCAGGAAATGCCATTTATATTAATGGTTTTAGGAAAAGTCAATGTCTTGATCTTTAGCAATGCTAAATTCCCATTGCTGACAATGTGAATAGTTGAAAATCTTGTGTGAGTGTGAAGTTCAGTTGGACATTAGAAGCATGCCAGCATAGGCTGATAGAGATGATTTTCAGGCTCACAGTAGGTAAAATTACTTGAGTAAACGCTTATAGACACACTTTACAAATGTAAAATAGATTTTATAATCCAATATATACAATTTTTTTCAGGTCAGGCAGTCACTTTTTGCTCAGTGAGGGAGACAAATTTTTGTCCTACAGAATCAAGATTTTTAAAGAGCAGCTGTTTCAAATCCTTCTTATCTAAGACAGCATGTTTATGAAAAAGTAAATTGAGTTGTAGTAATGGAAGGATCTGGATCAAATTTCCTCAAGGATCTGAAGAAATACAGAAATGACTAGGAATACTGGTATAGTTTTTCAGTGGCTCCCATATCACTTCAGTATTTTCCTGTCCTTTTACCACCTAGAAAAAGGAGTTTCTTCCTGGAGCAGAACAGCAGTGTAAGCTTCAGAGACTCGCCAGACATGGGAAATATTCTGAGACCAGTTGAAAGGCTAGGCTCTTCCCATACGGAGAGCCCATTTCACAAATGAGTTTGCCAGTACTTTTCTGCAAAATTATTACCTTTTCCTTTCATTAAGTTTTGTTATATTTTCTACTTCTTCTTCCCTGAGGCTGTGGCCTAACTTTGATTTCAAGGCTTAGCTCTTGCTTAGTACACTCTTTCTTGGCCCCATAGATACAAAAAACCTTACTGATTTTTTGGTTGGTTTTGTTTCTTCTTGCTCTGTGGAAAACAATTCTAATTTCGGATGAATAGTCCTTCTGCAGTTTTATGTGTTCAGGCATATTAGTTACATGGGGGAGTTCAGTTTATTGTAATTATTTCCCTTTTGCCCATGTGATATGTTCAGCTTTTCTGTTTTGAAGGAATAGTTTCCACTCGTTGCCTCCCAAAGCACTTTTGTGCCCAAGTCCATTTAAGAGAAACAGAATACATAATTTATTGAAATTCCAAAATATTTCCTGTCAAAACTAGAATGATAAAAGAAAAATATATTTTTGAAAACTATCCGAGATCCACAGCAAAAACAAACCCTATGCACTCAGCTTCTTCCTTTCTTTATTGCTGTTAGAGTAATAATTTGCATTAAATGAAATTTAGACTATTTTTAGATTTAATTATGAAAACTGTGCACTTAGGATTTTGCATGTATTGTCCAGCCTTATATGTGAAGAAAAGGGCAAAGTGGATGAATTTTTTCACTCCAAATTTTGTAGATTATCTTAAGCTTTTTCCAGATTTTCTGCTTGATCTCCTGGCATGTATTTAGAATTCCCTTTGTGACAAGACAACAATTCAAGTATTCCGAGATACGTACATTTTACCTGCAAAAACAAAACATTGCTGTCCTAAAGCTTGAAGTAAACAGCAGAAGGTGTTTTTTTGCTGACTCATTCACACTGTTAAACCACAAAGAGCATTTTGCTTTGAAATAGGAATATGTGTTATATACCCTCAGAATTCTGTAAGTTGCTGAGAGAAAGTAAGATAAACATGCAAAGATCAGAAATTTTAGTTCCTCTCTAAAATAAAAAGGTCTTATTCTGTAAGAGGAAAGAAATCAGCTTTAGAAGTCTATATTGCCGACAAAAATTGGATGGATAAGTTATATAGGAGAGAAGTGAAACATGAAAGACTATTAGAGAGCTTAGAGTATGTGCACGCTCCCAAAGCCTACAGTATTGACAGTCATAGCAGTATGCTACTGGGATATTTGAGTTCTAGAGTGGTACTAATGATGAGTAGAACATGAGAGATTCTCTCCTTTGGGCCTACTTATTCTTCATTGAAATGATGACCAGACATTGGAATAGGCTGCCCAGGGAAGTGATGGAATCACCATCCCTGAAATTGTTAAAAAATATGTATGGATGTGGGATCTGGGATGCACTGGGTAAATATGGACATGTTAGGTTAATGTTTGAACTTGATCTTGGAAGTTTTTTCCAATCTTAATGACTCTGTGATTCTATGATTCTGTTATATCCCTTGGGTCTGTTGGGGTCAGCTGTCCCTTGTGTGTCCCCCCCCAACATCTTGTGCACCCTCAGTCTCCTCACTGCTGGGGTGGGGTGAGAAGCAGAAAAGGCCTTGGCTCTGTGTAAGCCCTGCTCATCAATAATGAAACCATCTTGTGTTATCAACACTGTTTCCAGAACAAATCAAACCCCTAGATCCATACTAGCTACTATGGAGAAAATTAACGCTATCTCAGCCAAAACAATACGTTCTCCACCCCTTATTGTATACTATTTACATTCACCTTATATCCCAAACAATCCAATAACCATCACCTCCTTCCCATTCTTTGGTAGAATACACAGATATCATCCCTTTAATCTGTGGACCATCGCCATGAAATATCAATAAAACGTCCATAAATGTCCATTATGTTTCCACAAAACATCCATTGAGTTTATTTAGTCCATGACTTCAGACTCCATCTCTTATGAAGGTCACTCAGGACAGGGGAGGTGGTGTGTTACATGGAGTAACTGGGCACCAAAGCCAGCTCAGGTGAGGTCACTGCTGCACTCGCACTTGTTCTTGCAAGGCTTCTCCTCCACTGATTCAGGTTGTTCCTATTATAGTAATTTGTATTACATGGAGCCTTTTGTGGACTTATCCATGGCCACACACTTTGATGTGTTCCAGCATAAGTTCTTGTACAACCACTGATGCTTCTTGTGTATCTGATGCAGCATGGACATCCATAGCCACAGAGGTTTTGAGATGTTCCTCCTTCAGCATGGACTTACCATTGAATCAGAATAATTTCAAAGCTATACTTGCTGCCACACAGACGCAACCATAGCCACAAACGCTTTGAGGTGTACCTGCTCTGGTATGGACTTATCCACAGCCACAAACGTTTCAGGATGTCCTGCTCCAACGCGGGCTCACCCACAGGTCACAGTCCCTTCAACTCAGATTCGCAGAGGAAGGGCAGCCTGTTCAGCCCCGCAGCGGAGGTAGAGCAGCCCAGGTACAGCAGCCATGCCCTGGCCACCTGCCAGCCCAGGCTCGTTGCTGGGGCTTAACAAAATATAACCAAATAGATCAGAACATTCCCAGGCACAGCANTCAGAATAAATATATCAGAATACAAAGAAACAAAATATATCAGAATAGAATTAATCAAATATATCAGAACATTCCCAGGCACAGCAGAGGGAGGGCATCAGCAGCGCAGTGCTGCAGTCAGGGGAGAAGGCAAAAGGCAGCTGCCAACCAGCGCGAGAATCCAGTGTACAGCCAGGCAAGCGAGCCCCACGGCAAGCGCAGGAGCTTGCTGATTTACTGCTAAACAGCAGCGAGAGACATAAATTCAGCCTAGTGCACCCCAAACAAACCTGTCATTATCTTGAAGCTGTGAGCCCCACGCTGGGTGCCAAAACGGATTGCTCTCAGCAAAAATCTAAAACATAGCCCCATTCTAGGTATTAGACATGAGTTTGGTTTTGAACATTCATACAGGACTCTGAAAACTTAGTAAACAAAACAAGAATAGACCAGTTAAGTTTTTGCCTATACTGTTTTGCTAATCTCTTTATCCTACTGTTACTTCTTTGACATCCAGAGACGGTAATTTCTCTCTCCTACTCCTTTGTCTCTGTAGATTTTGGTCTCTCTTGTAGGTACTATTTTTTACACAGTTTCTTTCACACATACATTCTTTAATATAGCTATGGCACTAATGGTCTGTGTTCCTCTGAATATATTTTACCGGTATCTGTTCTTAATACCTCCTATTTCATATATATAGTGGATGAAGAGAGGGCAGATCATAAACCATCACTCACCTTGTCTATTAAGTAGAACATACCTGAGAAAGACATACAGGGCACACAGGTCACGCAGGTGTTGGCTATGTAACATTACACCACTTGCACAAAACTGATAACCAAGAGAAGACCAATATTTAACATCTCAGTCCTTTTTAGCATTTGATTTGTAGTGTGTATCAGCATTATGATTTGCTTTTCTGGTACAGGGCATAAGAAACCATGGGAATACAGCAGCCATGTAGTGCTTTGCAATAACTTACTTACCACCCAGCTCATAAATGTCAAGCCCCTGCAAACTTTTGGCTTTTGCTTTTACTGTTCAATTTTGTCCCTTAGTACTGCTGAGAAGCATGAATTTATGCTGTTTTAATGTTTTCTTCATGGAAGTTGGACTGTTGCCACAATAGTTTTTGTACCTGTCCTTTACGTTTCTTTATTCCTGACTAGAACACCAAGAGTCACTAAGATTTTTCATTTGCAGACTGCATGCCCTGCAACCAAACAGCTTGGCTTTTCTCTTTCCAAAGGCCATGGTATATAGACTGTTATAGAGAGTGATTCTGGGATTATTTCTGGGAAGAACTTGCTGCTTTATTTGGGACAACAAGCTCAGCTCTCAAATGAAGTGTTCCTTCCTTTTCTAAGTGCCTCTTTTTCTCCTGTTATCTCAGGCTTTTATATATGCCTACGCTTTTCATCTGAAAAGATCTTCAATCTATTTAAATATTTCTTTCTTGTAGATCTTGGTTGCAATGAATTCCTCCCCGTGCTCCTAGCCTGGGCTTAGGACCATAACTTAAAGTTATGACCATAAAGTTAGGACTGTAACTTAAACACAATTTAAAGTTTGCAAAGTCATTTTTACTAACAGAAAATCATTACAGCTTGCAAGACAACTTGTAAAGCAGACCAATAGAAAGATATTTTACTGTCTCTTGTTGTCTTGCCAGATATTTTTTGCTTAGCTACAAAATTGTAGCAACTGTACATCAGCCTTGTCCTGATGGCTGATGAAGTCAGTTCCATTTGCTCCCACTGATGGAGGCGCTGGACTTCATTACTCTCTCTGTCTTACTGTGTTGTAGCACTGAATCAGCACCTTATTTTTTGAACACTAACTTCTCAAGGAACAGGGATTCAAACAGACATAAAAAGATGAAGAGAAAAAGAGAACATTGACTTTATTCAGTTCAAACTGAGTAGTATCTGATTTTCTGTCTTTGGAGAACACATGGTTTTGGTCTGGAAGTACAGTGCCAAGTTTTTAGTCTCCAAATGTTAGAAAGTGCATTGTAAATATCTTCTTCAGAAGAAAAAATATTTTCCTTAATAGGGAAATTCCCTCAATATGGACAATTTTCCCCATATATGAAACAAACCTTGATACTTTTCTCTCTTCTTCTACACTTTTTAGCTCCTACTTGTGTCTTTCAGATCCATTGCTTTTGATATGTTTAACTGTCACTTTCAGTTATGAACTATATAACAAATAGCACTTGTTGAAGATAAAATCCCCCCAAATGGGAATGCTACCTGGACACAGATAAATATTTCTTTCTGAAAAAAAAAAAAAACCCCCCAAAAAAAAACCAACCCAATTTTAAAACCTGAGTAGGGTATGGGGGCAAATTGTTGTTTTGTTTGATTTGATTTGTGGGGTGTTTTTGTTTGTTTGTTTGTTTGTTAGCTTAAAAGAATTTGTGGAGTTTCTTTCTCCCAGAAGTCTTCTTAATTGTAATAATTCTACTACTCCATTCTATAATTCTATTCTGCTGCTTACTTTTAGTACTTGCTGAACTTTACACCCTGCAAATTAATTAGTATAATGCAATGTATGTAGCATATTTACTTGCATTGATGCTTTCTTACAAGCCCATCTACAACTTGCTCTCTACAATTACCTGAAAGAAAGTTGTGGGAAGAATGAAAGGACACAGCCTAAAGCTATGCCAGAGGAGGTTCAGTTTGGTCATCTGAAGGACTTTCTTTACAGAAAGGGTTGTTAAACATTTGGATGCTCAGGGAGGTTGTGGTGTCACCATCCCTGGAGGTGTTCAAGAAATGGCTGGACATGGCACTTAGTGCATGATCTAATTGACAAGGTGGTGATCTCTCAGAGGCTGGACCTGATGATCTCAGAGGTCTTTTCCGACCTATACGATTTTGTGATTCTGTGATCTTGAAAAGCCCTAAAGCTCAGTTTGATAAAAATAAAAGCAGAGATATTGGAATACTCATCACTCTGACTCACTAAAGACAAGAGATTGTCCACTCTGCTGAAAGATTTAGTGGGTATTTCAAAAGGCAGGAGGGATGTTCTCTAACTACAAGAACCAAATATATCTCTGAAAAATGAACAATATCTTCACTCTGAAAGGTTCTTCTTTTTGCAATTCACCACTAAATGGAAGCTTGTAAAGTCTTTTACTAAAGCAGTCTTAATTAGACTCCAAAAGAATATGTGAAAATGTCAGATGCCAAAGGAGAAATATTAGCAAAACTGTTAAATTCATGAACTTGGGTAGGAATCGTTCTCAGCATAAAATATTGTGTGTTTAACTCACTGATAGAAATTGCAGAAATAGTAGGTTTATTCTTTTTGAAGATCTGCCTTGGAGAACTGATTTTGCTAATGAAGGCTAGGAGTCTTTCCATGAGTCCCAAGAGCAAATACGTGTATAATTCCGATTTTTTAAGGGGTTTTTGGATGCATTTTTCTAAAAAATAGTGGGTGCTGACAATGAAGTGAAATTAAAACACCTGCAGGTAATGCAGAATACAGGCAAAGTCAAATACTAGTTAGACATAAACATGCTGAACGCCAAAGGACCACTATGTTTAATATATAATATCTACACTAATTTTTTTGTAAGGATCAGCAAATACTTTGCCATTACCAGTTATCCCACTATGATTTCTTAAACAAACATCCTCAGTATTAGCCATGAAGGACTTCAGTATGCACTTGTCCCATTTATTTTTCCACAAAGTTTACCTGTCTGACTTGCAGAGGCATAAAAACTTCTAGGGTTGCCACCTTTGACATAGATGACATCCCACAGAAGAATAAGAAAATTAGGAATGTGTCGCTCTAGCTCACGAAAAGAAGCACTCCAGACTCGTAGCTCTTTGTCAGGTCACCGAACCAGGAAAAAGAGGCCGGCTGTTTATTCTTTTCATATATATATATGTGTTTCTAGGAATGACCATGGATTGGAGGATGAGGTTACCGCCTCTTTCATCCACATTGGTTAACAGAACAGTCCATCAAACTCTCTCCACCTCTGGAGAAAGAATGAAAAACAGTAGAGTACAGTTAACAAAACATGACTATGTTTACAGAAAGTGTGTTAGAAACTTTATCAAAGAATGAAGACATAGAAAGACTGCAAAAGTCAGGGCAACAGGAATGTGACTCAGAATTCTGCCTACTTCAGAAAAGCTCTGCTTTTTCAAGATCTTTCGAGACCTTTCTTTTTCAGTATCTAAGTTAGGGTGGTCCTCTCAGAGCCATACTCAGAAGCCCCTGTATGAGTTCACTCACTCCATAGACCTGTTTCCACCAAAAAAGATACCTACACAGGCAAATCTTTGTGGAGTCTAAATCTGAGATGTGTCTTTATAGCTTAGAGTAAGTAGAGGATGACTAAACCCCAGATTTTTCATAGAACTTTACATGACCTTACATTTAAGTTGATAAAAACACGTCTAGCTAATTGTCTTTTGTGCTTGACCTTCATCAAATACCACGTAGGGACCTGAAATACAAATTCTGTCTGTGAAGGCTCAGAGAATTAGAACAGAACCCTTCACAGAATGGCTGAGATTGTAGACAGTACTGGTCATTGAGTTGTCCAACCCCTGCTGAAGCAGGGTCACTGTGATCATGCTGTCCAGGATTGTGCTCAGACAGTTTTGCTACTCCTCCCAGCTTTGTGTCATCAGTGAACTTGCTAAGGAGGCATCTGCTCTCCACCCATGTCATTGATGGGTAAGTTGAACAATGCTGGACCTAATATTTAACCTAAGGAGACATCAGCAGTGACAGGTCTCCAACTAGACTCTTGTGCCACTTCTGACTTGTGCCACTGATCACAACCCTCAGCAACCCACTATTCAGTCATTTCTCAATCCACCTCACTTTCCACTCATCCAGTCTGCATTTCCTGACCTTGTCTATGAGGATATCATGGGAGATAGTGTTGAAAGGCTTGCTGAATCCAGGAAGACAACATCGACTGCTCTCCTCTTAATCAATTCAGTCAGCTGTCCTTTTCTAGAATGCAATCAGGTTGGTCAAGCATGATTTCCATGATACTTAAAAAGGGTTGTTAACCATTGGAACAGGCTGCTCAGGAAGGTGGTGGAGTCAACAGCCCTGGAGGTGATGAAGAAGCAACTGGTGTGGTACTCAGTGCTATAGTCTATTTAATAAGGTGGTAGTTAGTGAAAGTTTGGGCTTGATGACCTTGGAGGTCTTTTCTAACCTAAATAATTCTGTGATTTCCTTTTGGTAAATCCATGCTGAATATTCCTGATAATCTTGTCTACCACATGCTTAAAGATGGCCTCCAGGATGTGCCATTGTATCACCTTGCCAAGAACAAACGTGAGACTGACAGCCTCTAGCTCCCTATGCCATTCTTCTGCCTCTTTTTGAAGTCTGGGATGACATTTAATTTTTTTTTTTCCAGTCCTCAGGCATCTTTCCTGATGGTCATGACTTTTCAAAGATGATTAATAGCCTACAAATGGTGTCATGGTGCTGGAACAGGCCTCCCAGGGCAGTTGCTGCAGCACCAATCATGTCAAATTTTATGAAGCATTTAGATAATGCTGTCAGGCACATGGTGTGATGCTTGGAGTGGTCCTGTGCAGGACCTCAAGCTGGAATTCTGTGATCCTTTTGGTCTTTTCCAAGTCAGGATATTCTATGATTCTATATCTGCCAGTTCACCCAGCACTCCCACCAGGACCCATGGTCTTATTGATGAGAAGTTTAACTAAACGGTCTCTAGTTCAATCTGACTCATCAAGAGAAGGTCTTCCTTTCTCCAGACCTTTTCCTTGGTTTTCTGGGTCAGGTGGAAGCTGAATATTCAGCTGGTCTGACCCAGTCTGATCTGGTGCCTGGAGTGGTTTCTTCCCAAGAGCAGGATTTCTCATTTCCGTTTGTTGAAAGTCAAAAGGTCACTGCCAGCCCATTTCTCCAGCCTCTTGCAGTCGATTTGAATGACAAGACACTCATCTACTCTATCAACTACTCCTCTCAATTTGTATCAGTCACCTTGCTGAGGCTGCTCTCTGACTCATCCTACACGATTCATGCAGAGATTAGGCAGTATTGGCCTCAGTATCCTCCTCTGGGATACACCAGTGACTAACCTCCAGCTGGACTTTGTGGCTTTGATCATTACCCTCAGAGCCCAACAGTTCATCTAGTTTCAAAGCCTGGTTATCTATCCCATATTTCCTAAACTTGTAAGAAAGCTAAAATAAAGAAGAATACCAGGATATACTAGTTTTGTAGAAGAATACTAGAATACTATTCTAAAATAAAGAAGAATTTTTTACAACAGTGAATCAACTTTAAGACAGAAAGTGACTTTCCAACTGAAATCTATTTTTTCAAGAGTTTAGAAACTAGACTAAGAATTAAACATATTAACATATATAAAATACATAAATCAGTTTTTAGAAGCCTTTTTTCCTGGCATTCTGAGGGTTTATGTTTCTTAACTAGATCTGTTCTGTGTAATGAACAATTTTTCAAGCTCTGTGTCTGAGTCTTGACATTTGTCTGTTTTGCAGAATGTATGATATATTTCTAGTGAAACCAACAGACTCTGAGTAAAGTGTTCTTAGCAAACACTGCCATTTCCCAAGCCAGTTGTATTGTATTAACTTATATGATTAACCTTTAAGAGTTCTTACAATGGAGCTTGAAATATGAGCCTTAAATTGACAGGCATGTTATTGGAGTTCTGTATAAAATTTAACATTTTCTAATATTCATAAGTCCTTTGTATATTTTGGGGAATACGCTATTAATGTATTTGGAAGGAAATGAAAACTCCCCTGATTACCGTACATTTCATGGGACTATTACTATTTTTTTCTTGAAAGAATAAAGAGATAATTTTTCTGTGGTGTTATTTTATCTATTGTACAAAGGGTGGACAAGTCTTTGCATTCCAAAATTTAGATGTACAATTATTTTTCTCTGAAGTATTTACTGGATTGAGACTGATTTGCCCATACTAATTTTCTCCTGCTGAAGCACTTATTTCTGAACAGAGCAATATGACCTTGTCAGTTGAGAAGAACAGTGTTCAGCTTAGAATCTTTTAGAGCTTGTTGGCTCTGAAATTAAATTACATATTGTACGAGAGTGTTGTTCTCACATACATTACAGAGGAAAAATTGAGAACATTAAAGATGCTTTTTTATTCAAACTCTGAATTTGCAAATGTATTTCTGTCGTTATGGTGATCAGTAATGCCTCCACATGGAGCTTTGCTTCAAGTCTGATTTCTCATTTTTTCTGATACAGTCAGATTTAAAGTTATGTGAAGAAATTACTCAGGGTTCTATATTAAACAAAAAAAAAAGCCCCAAGAAACCAAAAAAAGCTAACCCTCATAGGTTGTTAATAAAGAAAAAAAATACTGGAAAGCCTTAACTGGGATGTTCCAGTGGGAAGGTAAATTTGAAAGACAGAAAAGCAACATGGATCTTTAATATACTGATAAATTTAAAACCAGATATGTGGTACAGGGTCATTTGATCAAAATTGTTATGTGCTTGAAACTGACAATACTGATTATTTAAAAAAAAAAAAAAAGGTTTAAAAATTCCATTTCTGTTGTGTGATTCTTTCACTGAACAAAATACATGTTTGCTCAGGTTAAGAAAAGAGAGGAAGGGTAGCTTGTATAACTCTGTCCTGAGGTCTGGTGCTAATGTTTGGAATAGCACTGTGGAGAAAGGAACNTAAAGTTACAGTTAACTAAAACATTGTTATGTTTACAGAAAGTGTGTGAGAAACTTTATCTAAGAATCACACATAGAACACTGCAAAAGACAGGGCAACATACTGATAAACTTAAAACCAGATATGTGGTACAGGGTCATTTGATCAAAATTGTTATGTGCTTGAAACTGACAATACTGATTATTTAAAAAAAAAAAAAAAAAGGTTTAAAAATTCCATTTCTGTTGTGTGATTCTTTCACTGAACAAAATACATGTTTGCTCAGGTTAAGAAAAGAGAGGAAGGGTAGCTTGTATAACTCTGTCCTGAGGTCTGGTGCTAATGTTTGGAATAGCACTGTGGAGAAAGGAACAATTTTCCTGAATTTCTTTCATGTTAAAGCTGGATAATATGAAATGTTTTTCAAAAGATTCTCTGCTGAAGCAGTGCAGCAAATAGCTTTTGACGTATTGTGCACTTTTTTTTCAGTCTGTGTTACCTGCAAGTATGACAAATTCCATCAATTTGTGTCTATAAAACCAGATCTAAATTATTTTATTTTATAAGTTTGATTTGTCAATTTTCTTGGTTGTATTCAAAATTGTATGGCAAAAGTTAGGTTATTTGTTTTGTTGCATGTACTGGAAATGTCAGGCATTGATAACCTTAAATCTGTATGGCAGACTGATGAGAAGTAATTTGTTTATATATATAAAGTATTTTTGCTTCACTGTGTATTTAATACTGACCTGCAGTATTTTTAAAGTATGTAGCCTAGCACTTCAGGAAATAGATGGAAAGATTTTCAGTACCATGGATATTGAATTGAGCACTCATTTGAAAGTCAGCGAGTATCCAGGACTGTCTAGAGTCAAGATACACTAGAACATATATATATCTTCTGCTTGTTTTTTTGCAGAAATAAATCAATGCTCATTTAGTTCTTGCTCCAAATTCTACCAAAGTTAATATAACAATGATATAGTCTTCAGTATTCTTTAATTGGGAGCCTGGAGCACCAAATTAATCACAGAACCAGAGAGGGTGACTTCTTTAGATTGGGGGCTCTTTTTAGATGCTAAAAGCACCAGATTTTTGGAATGAAGCAGCAATTTCAGGCTTTAAGGGGCAATACAAAGAACAGCTAAGTAATTTCTAACTCTACTTTCGAAGTGATTTGCTAAAATGAGAATTTCACCTTTCCAAAGACAGTGTCTCCAGTCCCAAGAATGAATCCTGTTAAGTGGCAGTTCCTCCTCTTACTGGTTTTCTTGCCATTGTTTTCTAGAAGATGTCTTGTAATTTTTTGAGGCTGAACCTAGGTCTATTGGATCAGTAATTATCTCATACAGAGGGAGTCAGTTTCATTTTCAGTGCAATTAGTGAATGACACTGAGCGTGCATGTAGTTTCCACCTAAAGCAAAAGAGATCGTGCTACACATTTGATCAGTTTTAGCCTTTCTTTGCCTCTGGCTCTGTGGAGCTGAGGGGAGTAATGGACCATGAAAGAAAGGATGTGACACACCACAAAATGACAAGATTTACACTATTTCCTGTGTCCTGCCTCCTGGCAAATGTCTATCACAATAAGCGAATATGTGAACCTACTGCTAGCCTGTAAAATATTCCCTTGCTAAGGTTTAAAAGTCTCTAAAGCAGTATAGCATGTCTTAACTAACTTGAAGGTAAGAAAAAGCTCCTGTTTAAACAAGACCAACAGCCAGATCTGAGGCCTGTAGTGACCATGCAGTTCCAAGAAGTTCACACTATCATCTGCTCACCTGGCTCAAGACAATATATGAGCAATATATGCGCATTTACCTAGACAAACGCACACACACACACAAATAAAAAGGTTTATCTAAAATTGAAAAATTGAGTTAATGGATAATTCAAATCACAATTCTCTCTTTAATACGAGTGCAGGTAGATTGACAGTCCTGTGAAATTAAATTATCTCTTTTCCAGTTGAAGCATGAAAGATGATGACACAGGCTTTAGTTATGTTGTTTTGCCATAGCACTTCCAATAAACTCATGAAAGCTTGGAAGCTCATGAAGCATTTGGAAGGAAATGTTCATTAACATAGTATAGATTTGCACTGAATCTGTGTGATTAGGACTGATAATCTAGTGCTTATTAAACATAAAAACCTAAAGCTGCCACTGCTATGGAAGTTGTATTTCCACAAACGTCTCTCTAAAATCCATTCCCTATGGAAGACAAGTGTCTATAATAAAAAGAATTATTTTTCTCCAAAAAGTCCCTTTATAATTTCCTCTAAACTCATGTGGTACATGAGCATTTTATACAGGTTTAAGTGTTTGCCTTTTCACATTTATTCCGTCCTTTTTACTCTTTGCACATTGTAGGCACATACTTTAAAGCACATTTTTCTCCATATCCTTCTGATACTGTGCCAATTCATCTCAGAAACATCAACATTTCTAAGGAAAAATGTGAGTAAGGGGAAAATCAAGAAAGCCTAAAAGATTCTGGTGTCAATATGGTACAACTTTAGTCTGTACCATCTTTGTAGCAGTTTTTCTTATACTGTTCTTATGTACCTCCCAATCTTGACAGCTGGAGATAAAATTTCATTGCAATATGTGTGTTCAAGGTGATAGTAAAAAAGTGAACTAGGAAAGCATGTGCTATGTCTACCCGATTCCACGAAGGAAACAACGTACATGACTAAATCCAGGTCTTAAAGCAGGGATGCCATAGGTGAAGGGGAAAATTAAGTATGAAGATTTCTGTTTACTATAATTCAAGAATTGATTGATTTAATTTCCAATAAAATAAAAATTATTTTAGGTGTGTGAGGGGATACTGTTATTTTTGGGGTATCTTGCTGTACAAAGAAGGTGTAATCAGTGACTCCATCAATCTCTGACCAACTTATTATCCTATCACATCATAGGTGCTCTCAGTGTTAGTGTAAGTCTGAATCCTGAAACAGGGATGCTGTCACAAATAGTGATATTTGCAAAAGCAAGATGAAGCATAGGAAAGTTTACTCCTGCAGCACCTCTAAAAGCTGGAAAAAAATGTTCATTATCAATGTGCCTTTTGTTGATTCTCTAATGGGGAAATCCTGTAGAGAGAGTCTCAATCCCAAAAATATGAATTTTGGATATCAAAGATGGAGGTTTTTCAATTTTAGGCAGTTAGTGTAAAAAAAAAGGAAAATGAAACATTATTCAATCTCTAAGAAGTCATGTAAAGGAAAAATGACATTTTGTTACTTTTCTTACAGGCCTTTTGGCTATATTCACTCAACTGGATCAATTAGCATCAAATCAAAACAAGGTCAGTGGAGTAGGCACATTAAGTTTAAATCCAAAGATTCCCCTGTTACATTCAGTGCCTTCAGACTCAGGTCAGATGCCTGGCTACCTGTGGTACATTTTATGGCTCCCTGTTGCACCCGTGGGAGAGGAAGCAAGCAGAAATTTGCACAATGGCACTTTGTAGTGCACGTGCAAAGATGTCTACACTAGCACAGTGAAAGAGTGTGCCAGCTGGATCCACAAATCTGTATCTCCTGTGCTTAGCTCCTGAAATCCACACTGGTCTTCCCAAGTACAAGTTCCCATTATGCCTTCACTTATAAGGTACTTCTGAAGCACTTTCTTCATGGCTGGAGAAGAAAACTTGAGAAATTTCCTGAGAGCATGACTAGTGCTGTTATGTGGTAGAGCTGTGAGTTTGGAGTGATGAAACCTTTCACTGCAGGAAATTGACCTCAAACGCTCATAAGTTCCTCAAGGTCCTTCTCTGTTCTTGCCACATACTGGAATGTATTACATTTTCTCCGAGTAATAGTTTTGTGATTTCAAAGTTTGAAACACTAGCGCCCTCTCAAATATGAATTTTGTTGATATAAATTAAGGATTTGTTTTCTCTTATTGTTTCTCTTACTTAATATGTGTGACAGACCTGAAGATGTGTGAATGTAATGATCCTGCTTTTTGTTTTAGTCAAGATCGAAGTGTTCTGTATACTCTGTTGATCCTTAAACTTGTCCCAGATAAAGTATTGAAAATAAGGATAGGTAAAACATAGAACCATACTAACTGCTTACTTAGAAGTCTAAAATGTGCAAAAAAATAGTACAAAATATTATTTAGAATGGCTCATTGCATAAAGCAACAGAGATATTAGATGTGATGGTTCTTTTTTATGCTAATCACTGGTGTAGAAATAAACCCAATGACAATGGAAATACAGTGGAAATATGCATAAGAAAGAAAGGTCTTGTATAAGGTAGGCAACATGCAATGGATATGTCAAATGACTTCTTTACACAGACTAAAATTTCTTAATGTGCTGCAATTCCGTGACAGAAATGTTAAGGATGGTGAGATACTCAGATACTCCAGGGGTGAGTACGAATCAAATAAGTGGAATATTTGGGTTATTATTAAGAAAGAAAAAAAGTCTGATGCACAATAATTCCTTTCCCACAGTTCAGCTGATGATCCCAGTACTTATGAAGACCTTTCCATATGTTTTCCAAGTACTGTGTTCTCAGTCAAGAAATGGTTTGCATGCTGAAGGAGTGAAAGTCTTTTAAGTCCACAAATATTAAGGTAATACTGTAATTTTGGTGTGAGTGGGTACAAGTATTGTGAGGGGGCAACTGGTGCCAACAATAAACTGATGATGATGTGCAACTGAAATTTTTCAATGTTTGGGATCCGTATTATATATTTCCCAGGAATACCACATGGGCCAGCAGGACATTTTAGAGCAGGATTTTTTTTTCTGGGAAAGGGAGTAACTGCTACCTGCTCAATATGTTTCTATTTGCAATGCTGCAGGTGCCAGTAATATGTTGTAATTCTATCTTAGAAAAAGCAATGAATTTACTCATCTGAATACAACAGATATGTAGCTCACCACAGGTTAAGATTCCGTTGTCAGCATGGAAGACCTGGAAATGTTTTTCTCATGACCTAAAGGAAATGTTTCCTGTCTGTCACATTACCAGCATATTCTAACATATTCTTGGCAGAAAAGTACATCGGAGGCTCAAATCCAATGAGTCTGTCTGAAAATTAACATCAGCCTTCTGGCATTGTTTCTTATTTGCAAATACAATATTTGGGGTGTTGGTTGGGTTTTTTGGTTGGTTGGTTGTTTTTTTTTTATGGGTTTGGGTTTTTTTCTTTTTTTGTTTGGGTTTTTTTTCCCGCCTTTTTCTAGACAATACTCAATGTGGCATTTCTAAGATGGGATTTTAAGTAAATTTTTGAGTTCCCTGAATAAGCTTGATTTCAGCTACTTTTAACTTTCCTAACTTTCACCATTTGTTTGGTAGCTTTCTGGGTTTGATTTATATACAGAAAGTTGATAAATGGAGTTAATGTAGAAATTTAAATGCTTTGTAATCAGTGAAGGTCCACACAGAATGCACTGGATCAGCTTAATTTTGCATGAATAAATACTGTAAGGTCTTAGTCCGAAAAGACACAGTCTTGTAGGAGAAGTGCAAATAAAGCTACTATCACGTTCTACACAGTCATCTTTAAATGTGAGTATCAATAAAATCTGCAAGCTTTAAAGGAAATACCGGATACCCTATGAACACCTTTAGAAAATTCTTGTTCGTCCTATTTACCAAAATCACCTTTCCTTTCTACTGCAAAAGTCCCAGCACTCACAATCATTACCTGAATGCTACCATGCAAAACAGACATGTTTTATTTCAACCTGTCTGACTGAGACAAGCTGTTATTAGATATCTACACCCTGCAGAAATAATTTTAAGAAAGCCTGAGTGTAAGGTAACAATTATAATAAGCCTCATAGTAGTTCATGTGATACACAGTCCAGCTGAGATCTTGCCAAAGTAAAGTGTGAAACTATGAGGGCTAAGATAATTGGGTTTGTTCAGCCTGGAAATGACAAGGCTCCAGGGTGACCTAATTGTGGTCTTCCAGTACCCGAGGGGAGCCTACAAGAGAGGTGGAGAGACTATTTACAAGAGCATGAAGTGACAGGACAAGGGTGTTGAGGCACTGGAACAGGTTGCTCAGAGAAAATGGGGATGTCCCATCCTTGGAGGTGTCAAGGCGAGGTTGGATGGAACTCTGAGTAACCTGGTCTAGTGGAAGGTGTTCCTGCCCATGACAGGGAGATTGGAACTAGATGATCTTTAAGATCCCTTCCAACCCAATCCAAACCATTCTATGATTCTGTGATAAAAACTGAATGACCTATTTCAGTGTGGCTGCTTTCATTTTCTGATCAAATATCAAAAAAGTTTAGAAATAGGAGAGTTCATATCCGTTTGGAAAAAGAAGCTTGAAAATAGTTGACATGAACTTGAAATTTACGTTGTTGTAAACATATACAAATATCACATAATTTAAACTGAACAGGCAATTTGTAAATGATGTTGATAGGCACTGCAATCAACAAAACTCAGGGTAGATGTTAGGACCTCACTGGCTCTCCACAGAGCCTCCTCTGATTCATTTGCATGCTAGTTATCTTGTCAGCAGAGTTTTACATGTCTGTGTTGTAACACAAGTTGTTAGTGTTTGTATTTGAATTTATTAAAGTGTTTTAAGGTATCTACAGCCTACTAATTAAGTTTTATTAACTGGGTTGGTTCTTTTCTTCACATTCCTTCACTTCCCCTTTCTAATTTCAAAATCAGACCGTTGATGAGGTTAACAGAAATCTATTCAGTAGTTTTGTTGGGATTTTTTGGAACAGTATGTGTCTTTCTTGCAGTTCAGTACAATTTTAATATAGACATATCACATAATTTCATCTGAAAGAAGTATGTTTTCCATTCTTAAGTACCCTGACATTGCAATAAGGTTGCTCTGTTCACCACAGCTATAGGACTAAAAGAGGCACCTGAAAGAAATATTGTGAAAGGGAAACACAAGCTGTAAGTCATTAGGCTGACAATGTTATCTGAGAAGGGAACTACTAATGAGAAAATTTTACACAGGAGAGAAAAAAAAATCACTTTCCTGAAAGTTTAGTAAAGATGAAATATGACAGCAGATCTTGACATGATAAAGGGTCAAGAAATAGAGAAGAAATTAAATTGTCAGTGTTGTGACACGCACTGAAATAAAATTCTTAAGTTCCTGCCTGTGAATTTTTGACATTCAGCTGTTTTACACATTTCTGTGACCCCAGATTATTCTTCCAGTTGTCTAAGTTACGTTAGTGTGTTTGCCATATTTATCCTCCATTTTCTCAAGCACTTTGCTGCCCAAAATAACAATACACATGTCAAACACTTCAAATCTGTAATTTCAATAGGCTTCTCTGTCTGCTAGAGGTTGCATAAGCTACTGTTTCTGTGCAGCATGTACCTTAAAGGACATTTGCTAATAAGCACATAGGTAGCACCTCCCCTGCAGTATTCTGAATAGAACTCAGCAATTTTGGCATTGGTAATACTTTTGTAGTGGTTATTATTCTGATTGTGTATGATGTCATGTCACATTGAATTGTCAAAGTTTTTGGAAGCAATCAACTGATTTTCTGTAATCTGCCTGAAAGATTTACTAATCAAATAAAAAGAAAAAGCAAATGTAAAGATTTCTTAATTTCTTCATCTCCTTCTGGTGGTCTGATAAACGGCATTTCCAGCAGTGCTCTTTTGGTTGCCATAAAAGCCTTGTTTGATTTATGATAAATGTTAATTGCCTTCATATAGCTTCCAGCCTGTCCAAGTAAGTGTTCTAGGACAATAAATGCCATGCTTATTCAAGCACACTGTGTACAGAATATTATCTATTAAAGCCACTGTGGATTAAATGAAGCAGATAATATGTGATGAAATGTTTATTTTCTTCTTTTGGCTCACAAGACAAGTATGCATTACTACATCACCAGATATCTTGCCTGAAGGTAGAGAGTTCCTTTGCAATTTTGTGGCTCTAATGCACTGCTTTGTTTCTTTACACTGTTTTTTTTTGCTTTACACTGCATGTACATTAGTTTTTTGCTGGTGGAGCAGGAAAGCACACACTTAGCTGGAGAAGAAATAAATTTTCTTGATGCAAAATATTATTGCAACCTGAGGTGAAGCAAACTGGGAAGGCAATAAATTCAAATGAAGAATGCTCTTTTTAAAATCAGCGGCAGTGCCTCTAAAACAGATATTATATTGTCAGTGTATTTTCTCACCCAGTACAGAAGAATGAGAAACTTTACTGTGTTTGACTAAATACACCCAATATCCTCTTAGAATTTTGAAAAGTCATACTATGTTCCTTTCATGTCTATTTTTTTTTAAGACATTTTGCCTTGAGGGACTTGGCATCAAGTAAATCCATCACAGGAAAGTATCAGCAGTGACACCTCTGTGGCTGCATTACATGATGAAAGATTATAGGCTGTGATCATTGGAGCTTCCTCACAGTGTCGTTACCAACCTCCCTCAACCTCAGGCAAACTCTAAAATGCCATTTAACCTCACAATTCCCTATAAGGTTTACTTAGGATATTTTAATTATCTTTGTTCTAAGGAAGGCACAAGATTTATGTGTCTGCATCTGTACCTGTATGTGGATGATAGCTATATGCCCTCCATTCCCCTCTATCTCTCTCTCCCCTCATCTAATCTCACATCCGTCTAATCTATGTCTAAATCTGTATAAACTCCATCTCATATATATATATATATATATGTATGTATGTATATAATATCACTAAGTTTGGAAAAGGCCTCTAAGATCACTTAGTCCAACCATTAACCTAACATTGCCATGTTTACCACAAAACAATGTCCTAAAGTGCCACATCTACATGGCTTTTTGACACTTCCAGGGATGGTGATTCCACCACTTCCCCAGGCAGCTTGTTCTTATGCTCAGGATTCTGCCCTGATGCATATTAATTATCTTAAGGGTTATGAAGAATCCACAGCCTCTCTGGGCATCTGCTCCAGTCCTCAGTCACCCTCACCGTAAAATTTTTTCTCATGTTCACTTCCTGTGTTCCAGTTTCTGCTCATTGCCCCTTGTTCTGTTGTTTGGCACCACTGAGAAGTCTGAACTACCCTCTTCACATCCTCCCTTCAGGTACTTATAGACATTAATGACTTCCACTCTCAGTCGTATCTTCCTAAGAGATGCCCCCGCCTCTCCTCATAAGAGAGATGTTTGAGTCCAATAATCATCTTTGCAGACCTCCACTGGAACCTGTCCAGTAGCACCTTGTCTGTCTTGAACTGGGGAGCCAATGTTGTACACGACATTCCAGATGTGGCATCCTTAGGGTGGAGTAGAGGAGCATGTTCACCTCCCTCAACCTGCTGGCCCCAACACTGAGCCTTGGGAATTCAGTCAGCACCTGGATGTGACACCATTCACCACCACCCTCTGGGCCTGACCATCCAGACAGCTTTTAACTCAGCGAGAAGTGCACCTGTCCAAGCCATGGGCTGCCAGCTTTTCTGGGATAATCTGTGGAAGATGGTGTGAAAGATTTTACTAACTTCTAGGTATACAAATACATGTATAAAATATCCATATTACTGTATACATGCATGTATGTGTTGGCATGTATCTATATTAACTCTATCTCAACCTGTATCATTATCTTTATCTGTATTTCTGTCTTTAAAATTTATATCTAATCTATGCCATTTTTTTAATATTTTTATCTTCATCATGCTTATCTCTATCATGTCTGTCTCTATCATCTCTATGTCTACCTCTGTCTCTATCTCATCTATACATGCTGGTACATACATATTTGTATGTAAACACACATATATGTAACTTTAGCATCTATTTTTATATCTATATATCTCTATATATCATGTGTATGTATCTATCTACATCCATCTATCTATGAATCTATATATCTCTGTATACTGTGCTTTCTTTTCGATTATTGAAATATGTTCACATGTTAAGGAAGCTGAAATTCAGAGAGATTGGCAGAGAGAACAGGCAAACCAGTTTGGCAAGTATTTGTATGAGGGATTATAGTACAAAAAGTATTATTTATTTCTAGGCAAGCGATCAAGATTAGTCCTCTTTTTAATCTCTGTTATTTCTTCAGAACAGGCATGTAAAAATGAAATCATGGTATTTCAAATGCTGAATATAACGTAGTTGGCGGTTCATCATGGCTGTTACCAGATGAGGAACGCTGAAAACTGAGAAATATGCAAACTGAGGTGTACATTTAAAAAGTATTTTAAATAAATGGAAGAAAAAAAAGCACATGTAGAATAAATGCTAATAGTCTGGATTGCTCTATATGTATATACAGGTGTCCTGGCATTAGTGGAAGCTACTTAATTGAAAAGCAACTTGATTTTCGCGTGCAGAATAAATGGATCCTTTTTTTTTTTTGTATTTATGTTTTAATATATTTCCCATTATCCTTTTCTGCCTGATGGAAACCCCCCAAAAAGCCCCAAACCCAATCCTCAAAGACTGTGGTATATTCCACAATTTATTTTTATGAAACAATTAATTAGAAGTCTTTTCTTTTAGCTACTTAAAAACTTTCTTCTAGCTACATGGGAAATGGTGTGGTGCTTTGTGATTTTAATTCAGAGGGGAATTGCCACCCTGAAGCATTTGTGGTTTGAAATTTTGCTTGTGTAGACTTACATCTGGATTTACATTTTTACAACGTGTGATACCTTTTGTCACTATATCCATCTTTTTTCTCTCTTCCCTTCACGTTTATAGACTGAAGTGTTTTTACTAGTATTCTTCATTACTATATTTAGCTAATTAATGATACAGAGCTATCCATGATCTTTTCTTTTGGTGCATGTTCTTCCTTCTGTATGCAAACGTGTTCACAAATTTTACAAAAAAAAAAAAAAAAATTACTGGTTTTTTTTTCAGAAAATGTCTTGCCATATGCAAACTTTCCTCCTGTGAGAATTTAACACTGCAGTCTGTGCTCAGAGGTTTGAAATATTACAGTAGAAGTTATAATGACAGATCTTAGCCTATGCCATAGCTGCTGCAGAACATGCTTGAGCACCTGGTCTGTAAATGTACCAACATTTACCTCGAAAGCAAAATCTGCCACACACTTTCGTTTCCAAAAGGTCAGACAAAATATCATTTGACTCAATCTTTCATACAAAAGTAATGCTATATTTTCTTTTAGATAGACACATAGCAGCTTTTGTCTTCTCCTTTAATGGTGTGCCTACTAATATTGTAATTTTTTCCTTCTTGGTAAAAATATGAATTTTAATATGAGCTTTGGGATATTTCCATTT
>VZRO01003424.1:987969-1049948 GCA_013397915.1 Daphoenositta chrysoptera
GGAGTTTTCCATTTTTCCCTTTTTTTTTTTTTTTTTTTTGTTGAGTAAAAATGCATTTCATAAAACCTATTTTCAGATAAAGATGGTATATCATATAGCTCAAACTCCAGTCGTTTCTCTGGTCCACAGACCTTGCAATAGGTGTTAATGACAGAGGACACCCCTGGAAGACTTTGATTGATGTGTTTTGTGAATTTTCTCATAAGATTTGCTGTGTAAGATTTTCCAGTGTTGACATACTGGTGTTCAAGGCTTGGTGAATTGAGATTTCTTTATGAAGTCAATTCAGTTCTCAGGTATAGTCAATAGATTTAGAGAGCCTACTGTTGTTTTCAAGCTTTGGGTCCCATTCTGCCCATGCCTGATTGTACAACAAATGTATTTCCCTATAAATCAACATTTATCTTTAAGTCTTTGAAAAAGATATGTTGTTTTGTCAAAACTAGTTATTGGGCATGAGCAAAAGTATTTTCACAGAATTTATTGGTGCATTTTTGCAATGTGTGCGTAATAAGATATAATTGATTCTTGGTTTTGGAATTCCATCTTCTAACCAGATTATATTGAAAATTTATTTACCTATGCTCAGTTTTAACCATGCTGTGGCAGATGTGTTTGAAGACAAGCTCACATTTGAATGCCTTGTGACAGGGAAACTAAAAGACAAAATAATTTTTAGCATTTTTAATATTATCTCAAAAGCTAACGCATAAAATGAATATGCATAAAATATGTTTTTATTAACTTGTTAATTAGACTTTTTAACGGTTTTGAGACCCTAATATTCTGGGATTATTTTTGCTGGGGTTTTTGTTTGTTTATTTTTTGGTTTTAGGGTTTTTGGGGGGGTTGGTTGGGGTTTTTGGAAGGGGTTTTTTGGTGGTACATGAGAATAGAACCAAGATATGCTTTTAATTTATCATGGAAAAATAAGAGTTAGAAATGCTCTGTCCCCAGTTCTGCATCTGGATTTGAGTTCATAGCTCAACCCAGACAGAACAAACCTATGCCCTAGATACTAGAACACAGGTTCTTCTAGTCTCCTTAACAGCCAGAAAACCTTTTCATACTGGGTTTTATGGAACTGATGTGAAGACAAAAAAGGCCTAATATGATGAGGACAAAAATTAGCTCTTGAGAAAAGTTCCCAGTAGGCATAGCAGTAATGTTTCTTAGACCAAATCGTGTTGATTACTTTGTGCACTTGGGTTTAAGAGACTGGTTATAAGGTTTTTAAATGTTACTGGCTAAAGAGAACATCTAGAATGTAGGAAGTTCTTGAAAGAATTTGTGGATGTAAAACCTTTTGGGACCAACGTTTGCCACAGGTGCTGTATGGAATTTTAGACAAATAAACTAGTTCCTCTCTGTCTTAATCCAGCAATACTGGTAATATTTGTCATTTTATCCTTCTTTTTAGACTGTCTGATTGAATTTATATATGTTTGTGAATTGCTTCAGCACTATATGAAGGAAGTGAAAAACCTGTAGTTGAAAGTCTTATTAAGCAGAACAAAGGAACAGCAAAAAATTTCTTACCTGCCATGAGTGCTGATGTATATTGTCTTTTTGGAAAAGAATATTTCTCTTAATCTCCAAAAAGCCAAATTTACCTACACCAACTTATTTTCCTTCATCTGTGTGCATCTAATTCCCAGATTGCATAAAGACCTATCTGTCCACTTCCAACAGAAGCTGATTGGTACTGAGCAGGTGAGCTAATCCAGTAATCTCTGGTCATTAGTGAGTAGTTTAAAAGTGAAGTATGCTTGCCCATACATAAACAATAATCTCAAAAAGATTTAGTGATCTCAGGGTCTGAATAGCTTTGGAAAATCAAGGTTTTGGTGAATTGACTTTTCACAATAGCACTGTTAACATCATTATTACTCTATACTATGAAACCTTTGGGAATTTTTAAAAATTCCATTATTCGGTAATTTTCTTCTTCCCAATTGATTTGTACATTAGCATGATTCTACAAAAGACAATGCTTCTCAAAGTAATCAGGAAGGATTTGTGTATGTATTACAAAAGTAGTGTCAGTGTAAATCCATTTATACCCCTAGTTACTCTGCCTGGAATGTACTTAATTTCCTGTACACACATACCTACATCCTATTTGTACGTGCCTGGAGGTCTTTGGATATGCACTGGGGGCATACTTACATAAGAAAGAAAAAATTGAGAAATTGCTTCAACACACAGGGGCTATGGTCCATAAATCAAACAAGGTATGAAGTACACCCAGCCTGTTGAACTTCCCATTGGCTGATATATGAAAGAAGAGAACAAAGCCAGGCTCTTCTCGGTGGTGCCAAGCAGTGGGATGAGAGGGAACAGGGAGAAACTGATGTACAAGAAGTTCCATCTAAAACACGAGGATAACTGTTTTACTGTAAGGATGAGAGCACTGGAGCAGACTGCCCAGAGAGGTTATGGAGTCTCCTTCCCTGGACATCCCCAAAACTTACCCAGAGGAGATCCTGTACAACCTGTTCTCGGTGAACCTGCACAACCTGTACTCGGTGAACCTGCCTTAGCTACATGGTCCCCAATCCTTTTCTGTATTGAGGATACTTTGTGTCATCAGAAAATTTAATTGACATGTGTCACTTACCAAAAGACTACTAATAAAATCAGGCAGGTCTGGTTTCAAAGCAGACCCCAAGGAGCTCAGCTGTTGACGCTGCTTCACTCTTCTCACTCCATTAATTTTGTACTCTTTCCTTTTATACAGACCTCTACCCACAATTTGGTTCCTTAACTAATGTCTTCTAATGTTTTCTTTATATGTTTCAGTGAAGATAATGAAAATTCACCTTAGGCTGGCCTTCTTAAGCATATGCAGATGCTGTATAGCTGAGACTTAAAGAAAATGGGCTTGTGAGAACACTAAGTACACAGAAGAATAGGTATACCTTGACCATAGCTGGAAAAAAGAGATACTTAGCAACTGAGATTCTTAAAAAACAGCTCCAATCCCACCTGAAAATTTATTAACTTGGGAATTGTTTTCTCAGTGAAGAGAGTGCTCTCTCACACAGTGACCCAGTAAAAATGGAAGAGAAGAAAACTCAGCCTTTACTAGTTGAAAAGAGAGAATTTTCAGTTTTACCACCAGAACAAGTGTAAATGTAAACGTGATAATTGGGAGCTAATTATTCCCAGTAGCACTTTCTTTACTTTCTAAGATGCATGCATGGCAAGAGACTGGAAACAAAAGATATGGTTACTTCATTTTGACCCTTAAGTAAATATGTAAATAAAAATATCCCAAAGGGAATATAAATCACAGTTTAATGCTCCATTCCTAAAGGAATATCAGTTAACCTTGGAGTTTTATATAACAAAAACATAAGGTTGATCTTTGTGTATGATTTGTATCTTATTTTTCTTTTTTTTTTACTTTTGTGTCCAGAAGAAAAAAAGAAAATAATTTTCGCAGTCTTTTGAAGTATATTTTTTAATATTGCACTCATGCATTTGGCATTGTGGATGTTGATAAATCAAAAGAATCTACGTAATGCATTAATCAAATCACGACATGTAAATAAACCTGGGTGTGACAGACAAACTCAGTATTAATCTGTAAGCATATCTATTCCATTAACTGAAGCCCTGCCAAAAATAGCTGTTTTCTAAATAATTTTCTTGCTAATCTGTGAAACAACACCTACAGTTCACTGCTTTGATTTTTCACGGTGTACTGGTTTTGGCTGTGGAAGAGTTAACTTTCTTCACAGTGTTGAGGATGGGGTTCTGTTTTGGATTTGTGCTGCACACAGGGCTGATAATATAGAGATGTTTTAGTCATTGCTGAGCAGAGCTTACTCAGAACCAAGGCCTTTCCAGCTTTTCATACTGCCAAGCTGTTAAGGAAGTTGGGAATCCTAATATATATCAATATATCACATGCCACAGACTCTCTGTTTAATGTTACAAAGCAAGAAGTACTGAAAAACTCATAGGTTCATGTGCCGGTTCGGCCAAATTAGAGGAGAAATATCCTCTGAGGGAAGGCAGGTTACCACCACCCCTCCCCCAAAACAGGTTCGGGAAAGAAAAAACTTCCTCGAAGGAAAGTGAAAGAGATAAACACTATTTATTCAACAAACACACAGAAAAGGATAACAAGGCTAAGTAACAAAACAAAACAAAAAAAGTCTCTCACTGTGGAGAGAAACCTGGAAAAATTTCAGAGTCTTCTCTGGGTGTGGCCTCTTCCCTCCTCAGAGATGGGTTGGTGGGCCCCTTCCAGAAGGCCTTGGAAAAGGAGTTCTACCCTGGTGTGGTCCAATGCTGTAGAACAGTCCCGAAGAGAAGAAGAAGGAGGAAAAAAAAAAAACCAGAAAAGTCCCAGGAAAACTCTCTCTGGAGAAAAGGAGCTGAGAGCTGTCTGGAGAGCAAGGTTGCTGCCCTCCACACTCTGCCACCGAGCCCAGAGAGATCTGTGTGTGTCCTTGAGCAATTGTTTTGAAAAGTTCGCTCAGTCTTTTTCCTCTTGCACCCAGTCATAAAGGCACAGGGTTCATCTTCTGGGCATAGAGTGGTGATAGGGGATACACATCATAAAGTCACCCCAAGACAGTTCACTACTTAATTCTTTGATATAATCAACAGCTGGGAAGACTTGAATGTGTGTGGTGTCATTCTGGGAACTTAGGCGTGTAAACTAGGAAAAGGCAGCCATATAGTGCCTAAGGCTGTGTGATATACTCGTATTGTGCAGTGCATCTCCAAGGTCTGTTTTTCTTCTATTCTCTTGATATTTTCACTGATCTTTTTCTGTAAGAGAATTCAACAAAGTATTTTTTCTCTTATTTGCTGAAGGAAATATATTTTCATTGTGTTGCTTTTGGATGCAAAGTGCTTTATCAGGGGAAAGGGTATTTTAAGCCCAAATTTAGACTTAGAGAGAAAGAAACAATGGGAGGTTAATGACTGATGTTTCAAGGTGGTGGTAATCACGGAAGTCAAGGTGAGAAGTGATTTCATTTTTTACAGAGTAATACAGTTGCATCTTAGTGGAATATGGACTCATGTGAATCAAAAATAACCTATTATTCTTTGAAAAAAGTGGCTGAACCCCTCTATCTTTCTGATATGACAAATCTATTCAGATGTTCTGCATTTTGTTTAAGGGCAAACCTTAATGCAGAAACTGAATAATTACCTGTTTTTCTTCTTTCTGGAATATTGAAAAGAAGGGATGAGAATACAGAAAGAAAATTAACAGAGCAGCAAAATTAATTTATGGGAAAAAATTTTTTGAATAATTTGCATATTTAGCTAAATGTCAATTCTGTGAATATTTAGCCCAGTGATTTTGGACAATCATCAGGGAGTTGAATGTACATTTACAAGAGAATATATCTGACCCTCTGGATAATATAGCATTTTCTGTCACTGTACCTACACATGCCAAAAAATACATCTACTTCAAATTATATGTTTTATAATGAAACATGAGAATTTTATTATTTTACTGAAACATAATACCACAGAATCACCAGGTTGGAAGTGACCTCTAAGATCATTAACTCAACTAAACACCTCAACTAAACCATGGCACTGAGTGCCACATCCACTCTTTTTTAAAATACATCCAGGGATGGTGACTCTACCACCTCCCTGGGCAGACATGCCAGTAATAACTCATGCATCTGTAATCTCAAAAATATTGAGACTGGTAGTTTTATTTGTTTGTTTGTTTGTTTTTAAAATGCCTCCCTTAAATTTGGGAGTTTAATCAATGGGAACACACCCATGCAAACTCTCCTTCCAATACTGAGTAACACAGTTTTTGTTGATTTTAACTTCGGTTAGCATGATTTTTTCTAACTACTTTGACTAGAGTAACTAACTTAGTTAAGGTAGAAAAGTATAATTCATAGCTGTAAAAGAGACTGAAAAAATCAATTAAACTGCCATAAAAATTTAGAAACACTATTATATGTCAAAATTTAAGTTATCTGAGCTTATAACAAAAAGCTTCATAAGTATTTGTTTGTAAGAGAAAACTATCTTCTGCAAACCTGACTAGAATACAAGAGTTCAGTCTAGAACATTTCTATCAGTTCTTGGTGACTTCATGTAGTTCACTACTGTTCAGAATAAGTTTCTATATTGCCATGGATATGAATGAAAAAGCCACTTAATTATGCACAAATAACCTAATGCTGTTTCTTGTCTAACTTGTTGTCCTAAAAACTATTGACTAACTGTTCAAAGACTGAGACAATGTATATCTAGATATGTAAGATCCTAAATATGTGGTCGGATTTTTATGCATGTGCTTCGTAGAGAAAACTAACTTCCTGAAGGACTGAAGTGGTTCAATTTCATTTTTATTTTATTCTTCTTTGTCCTTCCCAAACTAGAAAGATTCAGAAAAGCCATGTTTCATCAAACAAAAGGTTTGATGACCTTCTCTGCTGAAGAAAACACGATGTTTTTCCCAAGGAAATGTTTTTCTATCCATATTTTGTACAAATTTTAATTGGTATAGAATGATAATGACTGAAATTATGAGAAACTGATTAGCTTTGTATCTAGTCTCTTAGGTGGTATTGTGTGTGTGTGGAATGGGAATGACAGAAAAGAAAAATTTCAAAAATGTCAAGATTTGAACTAAGGTTCTACTCTGCATAATTTTAAAGAGATTTGAAAAACAAAATTGTATGATGCCTTTCAGTCACCCACATGGAGATCAGCCTTCTGTTTAGGATCAGGTCACCAGTCTCAGCTGTGTTTGCATTTCTGTAGGCTTTGCTTACAGATATTTAAATACTTTTTTTTTAGTCCTTGTACGGTAGTATTCTTCAAGTACAAATACAACAATTTTTGATGCTCAGAAAATGAGGACCCCAGGCTTCTGTCTGTCCTGGGTCCTGTCCTGTCCTTATTAGTGACCTAGAAAGGTGACCAAATGTATTCCATTAATTTTTTAGTTTAGGTTTTCTGGAATGGGTTCTGTTGGGAGAAGGGGCAGCTTTGGGACATTTAACACCAGCCTGGTCTACAGGGAGGGAATTGAGAGGGCAGGGATAAACAGTAGTGTGAGACTGCTGCTAGGACATGTAAGGTGTGTCAGACTGCACATATTGCAATCAACATGTCACCCTGAGGTGGTGGGACAGGTTGACCAGAGTGGCTTCAGACTCTCCATCTTTGGAGACTTTCATATGCTGTTGGGACTTTCATACCCGCTTCTGCCTCCCCATCTGAGTTCCCTGCTGGCCCTGCTTAAAGCATGGGATAACAGCTGAGACATTCTGATGTCCCCTCCAACCTGCATGATCTGCTGATTCTGTGTTCAAAACAGAGACTCTGAAAACAGTTTATGCCTTTCAACAGTAGTTTTGAGATGGGATTTATAGGCTGTGTAATGAGTAAGGAGTACTCTGACAGTGAAGCAGAACTCTAATCACCACTTCTGTTTTGGGGCTTCCTTTGCTGTTTTTAGTATTCGTGTTGGCACCTGTGTTGAACAGATGGGCTTCCTCATATGTGATTTGTGAGTGACCTTTCAGTTTCATCAACTTTCCCATACATTCTCTGTTACATTTCTTCCTTTTTTTCAGCAGCTTGTTCTTCTCCCAGCTGCATAGGTTTCAGTTGTGAATGAAAGTCATTAATAGACAAAGACAGATGGGTTTTACCTTCCTGGTCTTTGTACACAGCATTCTCTGGAACATATATTTTCAGTAAACATTCTTGCTTTCTCTGCCTTGTAACTATCAGAAAAGACTGGAATTTAACTTTATTTAGATTAATTTTTATAATCTTTTTAAAAAACAAAAATCAAGTATTTTGTTGGATTTTTGTTCTTTACTTCAAAGGAAAAAATAAAAGTTCTGAAAAAAATTGGTTATCAACATATGAACAATCATTTAAAGCAAGACAGGAGTTTCTCTATTTCACCAGTCTGTTTCTGGTAGCACTCAGTTACTAAGCCTTAGGCAAAAGTGCAAGCATAAAGCAGATCTGTGTCTTACTGTGTCAGTCATGTGAAACTTGGCATGCAGATGCACTTTGAGCCAAAACCTGTATTTGTGTCTTTATGTTCACCATTACTTTGGGATGCGTTATTGGGTTAAAAACTGGCAGGATGGCTAGGCCCAGTGGACATCTGGAGGAATTTCTTCATGGAAAGGGTTATTAAACATATAAAATGGACTGCTCAATGAGGTGGTGGATTCTCCATACCTGGAAGAGTTCAAGAAGTAATTGGACATGGCACTTAGTCCCCTGGTCTGGTTGACGAAGTGATGATCAGTCAAACATTGAACTCAATGATAACAGAAGTATTTTACCAATCTAACTGATTCTGTGATGCTGACAAGTAATTCTGTGGCACTTAGAATATCCTGAGTTGGAAGGCATCCGCAAGAATCAGCAAAGTCCAACTCCTGGCCCTGCACACAGGACAACCCAAAGAATCAGAATTGCCCAAATGGCTCTTGAGCTGGGGAGCCTGTTCCAGTGACCAACCCCCTTCTGGGTAAGAACCATTTCCTAATACCCAACCTAAATCTGCCCTGGCACAACTTCGGGTCATTTCCTCAGGTCCTGTCCCTGGTCACCACAAAGAAGAGTTCAGTGGGTGCCCCTATTCTTCCCCTCAGGAGGAAGCTGTAACTGCAATGGGGTCTCCCCTCAGTCTCCTCCAGGCTGAACAGACCAAGTGACCTCAGCTGCTCCTCATACGGCTTCCTCTCAAGGCCCTTCACCATCTTTGTTGTCCTCCTTTGGACACTATAACAGCTCAATGTCTTTCTTATCCTGTGGCCCCCAGACCTGCCCCCAGCACTCGAGGTGAGGCTGCCCCAGAGCAGAGCAGAGCGGGACAATCCCCTCCCTTGCCCTGCTGGTGATGCTGTGCCTGATGCCCCCCAGGACACGGGTGGCCCTCCTGGTGCCAGGGCACTGCTGGCTCATGTTCAGTTTGCCATTTTCCAGGACTCCCAGGTGCCTTTCCATGGATGTTCCACTTGCCACCCACCCTGTGGTGGTGCATTACCCCCCACATCCAGGCCACAATACAATCTGAGAAATGCTTTCTAGGCCTTGGCCTTGAAAATGGTGCCTGGGCTCAGCTCTTCCTGAGCTTATCAGAAACACTGTCTACTCCCAGGAATTGCTTCTCCCTAGCGAGCTCCTGATTTCCTTATGAACAGCCTTAGAAACAGCTTTTCTTGCATAACATTCCTGTTCTCACACTGTCAAAGAAAGTGCTGACCCATACTGTGGCCTGGATGAAACATTGTTATGACTGATGCTCACTCTATTGCAACCCTGTAAAGAGCAGTCTAAAATGAGACCCTTGGAGCACTCCTGGACTGCAGCGAGCTGCAACCAGCAACCTTCCTCTGAGTGGGATGCCTCTCAGGGGTACCGAGCTCTCAAGTTTGATAACTTGGAGGATTGCTGAAACACATTGTATCCCGGGCTAATACCATGACTCTTCAAGGCCCAACCCTTTGCCCATTGGGAGATGCAAAGACATCCAATGTTTGTATTTCACTTACCTCTGAAGGGAATTTTTCACAGGTACCTTGCTTGCACTGACACTTTACGTCTCTGTGTGTGCATGTGTGCATATGCTATAGCAAATCTGGGAGAAACGCTTCTTTCTTGGATGTTTATGGATTTATATAAGTACCTCATAAGTACCTTATATATAATATATATAATAAGTACCTTATATATATATATATATATATCTTATATATCTATATCTATATATATCTAAGTAAGTTAGGCCTGTAAGTCAGGTTAAGTCATATGTTATAAGCTTAGTGTTACTAAGTGTTCTTTAGCTAAGTTGCTAACTATAACTTTGAAGTTATAAGTTAGGTTAAATGCTGTCAGATGCTATTCCTCTGTTAAATTGTTAAGTTTAAGTCATAAGTTCAGTTAGGTGTAAGTTAAATGTTGTTCCTTTGTTAAATTGTTATATTTAAGGTATAAGTCAAACTCTAAAGTTTGAGTGCTGATAAGCTTTTAGGCTGTGTTCCTTTTTATCCTTTCCCTGCCTGTATGTATGTCGAGGGTTTCCCTATCCTAGGCGTAAAATCCAGTACTTTCCCTTGTTAAAGTTTATAATGTTGGTGATTTTCCAGCCTTCTAATTTGTCTAGGCTGAACTTGAAATTTATGAACTTGACCTTTAAGTTTATGAATGTACTTTACCTTTATTAACTAGAAGTTTATGAATTTGAGCTTTAATATACCTTTAAGTCTCTTGTCCTATACATATCCTATTACTAAAAATGTAACCACATGAAATGATGTCTTATGTAGTGGGTAACTTCTCATGTCTTTATGTGTTTTAAAAAGACCAAACCAAAGCAAACCAAAGCAAACCAAAGCAAACCAAACCCCTTCTTTCTGGTAACAGTCATATTATTGACACCTTGTCTCTGCCCCACAGAGTAGTTTGAAGGCATCTGAAGGATTTAGCCCTGGTTCACACACTTTTCTGTCTAACAGGGATTGGAACAGGTAGTCTGTGTCTATAGCATTTTACAGTACAGTTTCCTGTAACAGAAATCTAATATTTTCTTTTTCTTCCATGTCATTTTTTTCAAAGAGAAAGAAATTGTTAGAAAGGGGTGTGAGGACTATACATTCCCCTCCAATTTACAATGCCACATGGCTTTAAAATGAATCAAAATCAAATTTTTAATTTTTATTCCTTTTTACTTACTCCTTACATTTGATTTTCTTTTCTTCTGCTGCTGTGTCTTGAGACGGTATTTCCAGTGAACTATCCATAAGGACACCAGAGTCTTTTCACAGATCGACAACTCAACAGTGTGTATTTCCAGATAGCTTGGTTTTTCACTCTTCTTTTTGCTTTACTTTACACAGAAGGACACTAAGTTCCATGTCTTACTTTCCGGCCAGACCCTTGGCACAGTAGGAATCTTTGGCATGCCTTCATATCAGTTTTTATTTTGCCTGTTTTGTAGATGTTGTTTCACTTAGAAGCTTTGTCATGGTAAAGTTGGTCTCCTTCTCAGGACTTTTTGAATAATTTGACATTGTACTGTGAGGGATATAAAAATAATCCTTCCTCCTAGTTGTGATACATGGCCATATATTACTACAGAGTAGTAATAATAACAGGAATGCTATCTTTTTGTGGCAAGGTTGATCTCTTCTTCTAAGATTTCTAGTGTTTCTAAGGTCTCTTGTTAGGAAAGCTTTCTAAAAATTCAGATATATTTTTGTCAGAGAGTTTCCTATAATCTCTCACCTTTCTAAGTCCTGTGAGGTACACCAGCACAGTCATGTGGCATGACTTCTTTCTATAAAAATCATGTTAACCCTTTCCCAATAAATCATATGTATGCATGCCTATTATTTACAGATGTTCTGCAATGACTTAAAAGTGTTGAAGGAAGTTTCCAGCTGGACCATCCAAGAGCCACTCTGGAAGTCAAACTTGCACCACCTGACCTGGGACCAAGGCCCCTTCCCAGCTGCAGCCCGGACTCTCACCCAGTCAGACCAGGATTCCTTACCAGCTCGACCCCAGGTTTCCCATATCAGAGTCTCAGTCGTTTGGATCCTTAAAATAATTTAATCATTTAAATAGCCCTCCTACATTTTTGTGTGTGTGACTAATAATTTGACACAAACTGACTTGGATACCAAATTATGCTATGTATTGAAGATCCTTAAACTTACTTTTTGCATGCTACTAATCTGGATTAGGAACTTCGGAGACAAAATGTGTAAGAATTTTTAAAAAAGGATGTTTTTGAACACGAGTTTTTATAAATATATTTATGAACAATTTATAAATTCAATTATATGGAATTTATGAAGAAATAGTAAAAATTACTTTTTTTTCTTTTAGATGTATCAGTTTACTACTTTCTAAAATCTACTGACCATTTTTACTTCAATGAAATTTTTTGTTTACTTATGATGCTGGAATCGGTGGATGTGTGAAATAATTATGGAGTAGAAAAACTGTTTTAAACAGTGCTTCCTGGTATTATCTTGCATACAGCAGTTTACACAGAAATTCTTCCAGCTTCTACTGGTGTAATTAAGGGGAAAGTTTCTGGTCTTCTATTCTCACCTTCTCATATCCATTTTCTCTCATTTTGCCTGTATGCAGAAATTAAAATGAAGATATTTCTACATGATTGTAGGTTAAGTACAAGGCCTTATTGAATATTGTCTTTCAAATGACATGTGGCAAGTCTCTAAATTCCTAATAACTTAGGAGGAAACTGTGCTTTATGGTTTATTCATTCTGAATATTTAAAGTTTATGTAAAATTATAATTAAGAATTTGTAAGGAGTAAATTATTCTACTCATATTATTGCATTCATTAGTCTGAGAATTAATGATGGAAATAGTTTCCATATTAACCAAAAATTCTCTCTGCCAGAATTTTCTATTACTATATCATTGATATTATTTAATTTAATCTCTGTTTAACGTTAAATGAAACAAAACAACTGCCATGAAAGAAGATTTTAACTATTCTTTGCTATTAGATGTTTTCAAGGTGGGGAGAGTTTTCCTCATGGGATTCAACTCAGCAGATGTTTGAAATACAATCCATACTCTCCCAAAACAAGTAATAGAATTTATGGAAGTCAAGAATGACCTAGTATATGCAAAGGTCTGGTGATCTCATCATGGCACACCTAATGACAGCTTTTTGTTTAATCTTGCTGCTCCCCTAAAGTCATAAATGCCATTGATTTTCTTAAATATCCACTATTAAAGATAAGGTTTATGAGAGTGGAGCTTGAGGTTTTTTTAGAATAATATAAAGATACACTGAATGCCTCATTGCATGTACTAAGAGTTGCTTTTTCATTTTGGATGACAAAGACAATTTCATTATCAACAATTTCCTCACAAAGTATTAAAGCAAGAGCGTCCAGCCCAGCCTGCACAATTGTGGGTATTAAATGCTGTCAGTCCAATAAAACTAATCTATTGAGTAATTATTTGCAGGTAAAAGAGAAGTAGCTGCTACCCAGTCTTTTCAACACACACACTATGTTTAAACAAAGCTAGTTGGAGAGTGAGGACCCACTATTATCAGTTAAAGTGGCAAACTTTGGATTTTGAAACAGGTAGCCTTACTGAATATAGAATTGACAATGTCTGTATACTGTATCATCGCCCCAGAGTGAGCTGGTGTATGTGGCATCACTTTTGCCTGAAGAGCTAAGTAAATAAGGAGTTCGCATATACTGCTGGTTTAAATATTTCACTAAAAGCTTCAGCAGAATTAAAATATTGAAATCTCAGGCTTTGCAGTTCCACTGAGACTAAATGATATCATCCAAACTCAGTATCTCATTATGGGCGTAATATTGCTTTTAATCCTTAAAATTAGGAAATCTTGTAAAATTAGACTGTTTTCAAAATCAGAACTTAAATTGTGAATTTTATATTGTAAATGATTGAATCACTTGAAAATAAAAAAATCTATGTATTGTTAAAACCAGTCATATTGATTAATTATTAAGAATACACAGTGTTATTCAACACAAATATGAATTTTAATATAAACATGAAAATAAATATAGTTTGCTTAGATTAAAAAAATTAAGATCTTTGGTTTAAATACATACTGGAATATCAATTTGCTGTTTTGGGGTTTTTTGGGGCTGGGACAATGATGGTGGTGGTCTTTTTTGCGGGGAAGTGGTATTTTTTTTCCCATTTTGTTTTCACTGTCTGTACAGAAATTAAAGAGCTTTTACAAAGCATATGACTTCAGGTAGAATGTGGGAACCTCAAAGACGTCTGTGGTTACTGTCAGAAACATTTCTATAAATGTATTTCCTTACATAAATTAATACATGACCAGAAGATAAAACCTCGTTTTCATTATGACAAACATTAACTTTCCTTTGCCACTTAGAAAGGTATGTGTCATGATTCCTGCCAGACAACTATGAAGATAAAATGATTCTAAAATACATTATTTACCTCAGAAGAAGTAAAAACATTAGATTTTCTATCCATCATTGCCATTCACTTATTTTTCTTCTTGGGGTTTCTAAAATTCTAAAATGAATTTTCTTTTCAAAATAAACTAACATGTCAATACATTCATTTTTTTCAAGTATTAATTCAGTATACTAGAAGTAAGAAATAAAACAGAATAGTTGGTAATGACTGGGGAGTAACAGGTCAAAGATTTCTTCTCAGATATTTTGATTCCTAATGTATTTCTTAAAAAAAAAAAATATTCTTTTTGAAGAACTTGTATTTCTTCCAGAAAAAGAAAACTAGGGAAACTTAGAAAACTAAACTTACTGCTTCTTAAAGAAATAGATAGCTATAAAATTCTAAAGTTTGAAGAGACAAGATTACTGCATACTTGCCACATTCCTAATAATGAAATAAAAATAAATGTTAATATACTGATACAGAGTTATCTGTATGTAGTCTTATGTAACAGTTTTGACTTTTTTGTAAGTAAAGGGGCTGTTCATGATGGTGAAGCAAAACCAAAAGCAAAAGGAAAGACAAAAGCAAAGATAAAAACCAAAGCAGGAGAAAACAGTGAATTAAAAGAAAGCATAAAATGAAAATTAGGAAAGTGGGGAAAAGGAAACGAAATAAAAGAAAACTTAAAGAAAAGAAAAATGAAAAAGAAAAGGGTAAAAGAAAATGAGAATGAAAACAAAAATGAAAAAAGTTAAAAAGAGAAAAATAAATAGAAGAAGAAAAAGAAGAAACAGAAAAAATAAAAAAGATAAAGAAAATGAGAAAGAAAAAAGAAAAAGAGAAACAAAAAAGAGAAAATTTGGTCTCTGATTTTCTGCTTGAATTGCTTGTTTTTAGATCAAGTCCTCATGACATTTTCCTACCCAATGTTACAAAAACTACAAAATTGAATTCATACTAAATAATATAAATAAGTAGGAGCTCACATATTTTCATGCTGCATTGTAATTTTCTCTTAGTGGAATTGTGTGTCACAAAGAATATGTGCCAATGGATGGAGCAAATGACTGTTGCAACATAGGACAGGAAGTGGAAGAGCAGACTGGCTCCCATGAAATATGTGTATTATCACAAAGCTGAATTTCAAGAATAATGGAAAGTTAATTGCTGTTTTAATATATGATTTTTACTTGTAGAAAGATTCTCACTTTCATGTGCGTGCTGAACATGTTTTCTTTATAATTGAAATAATTAATTTTGGCTGAGTTTTTAGAATTTACCCTATCCTGGGCAGGAGAAATATATTTACTAAAAACATCATTAAGCTTATTAAAGTTCTAGGATTCACTGTCTTCCTATTTGAGTTATGTACTACTGATCTGCCTTGTCTTTAAATTTTTCATTGCCTGAACAATCCCCAAAAGAAAATTTCTTCTTTCTTTCAATGTAAAACAATTTAGTAGGAATAATAAGCTTTTAATGAGGCAAGAAGACAGTCTTATCTTTTTACATTCCTACTTGATCTCTCACATGCCAGACCTGTGTAGCTCACTGAATTAGTCTACTAAACTAGGTGAGAAAACTTAGGTTTGAAAGATTGGTAGTAGTTTCAAAGGCTAAATACATAATAGAGTTGAAACAGTGACACATGTAAATATAAAATTTAGATTCTCGGAAGAACCTGATTGACTATTGTACACACAAATTGTATACACAAATCTCAGTCCATAAAATATGGTGTTCATCAGTCTCATCCCTCTGCCTGCCTCAAGCTGTTGTAGCAGACAGACACAGAACTGCATAAGGTCACCTGTGCTGAGCAGATTCACATGTCTTCTGGTCCCCATGCTGCCTGACTAATTTGTGTGTGGGGCAAAAGTGCAAACTGCAGCTCTCTCCGAAGCCTTATTTTTGAAAATCAAGCAGGGTTTGCCTGAGAAACTGTCACTCACCTGCTCGAAGTACATCCCAAATGATCATCAGTAGGGTATTTATTGTACTATTTCATGATGAGGAGATTTGGATATTTTCTAAAGATTTTGGCTGTTCCTTCCCTGCCAGCGAAAGCTGCATGAGTTCCTCATTGGGGTAATGGCACCGAAACTTAGCCAAATGGCTCCCTTCTGTATGTGTTGTCAAATAAAAAAAAAAAAAAAAAAAAAACAATTCTAACTTGTTGTATTGGTTTGAAAACAAACCAGTGGGAGATCGTAAATCAGAATAAAATTCAATAGGAAAAATTAAAAATAAGTGAAATAATACAAGGAAAAGCACTGACAAAGTCAGATACAACCTGACACCCTGTTGGGGTGGTGGTAGCACTCCAAACGTAGTAGCTGAGTTGAAGCGGTGATTCAGCAGTCTGGTCTCCAGCTGAAAGTCCAGTGGTAGCTCTTGTCCTCTGGGAAGCCAGTAGACAGGGCTCCTGTGGTGTTTGCAATCTCACCTTATATCCAGGAGGGAATGCTTGTCTCCTCCCTCTGGGTGGAGCATCCCACAATGGGATGATGTAATTTTGTCAGTCATGTGGTAAGGCCTTGATTGGCCATTAACACAATATTGTCCGGAATGGGTTATGTATGAGTCATGTGGCAAGACCCATTAACAGACGATAGTCCAGAGGGTGGAGGAAAGCAACACCATCCACCTGGTGTCAACAGTTCATGTAGATGGTAATAGAATATACTGCAACCCAGGACACTTGTCAATATTCTGCTTGATCTCTCCGCACATACGACAGATGAAGTTCAAACAAACGGGTATCCACATCCGTAATACATCCTCCACTTAGAATCTCCTGGGTCTGATCTTTTTCTTTTTAACCTTTTTACACAAAACAAGGTAAGCTGCCACGAAATGAGCTTATTGCCAGCTAAACCATCTACTGTTAATCACTCAGTCTTTGTGTGGTTATTATGTGTCTACAGTCTGTTTCACTCCCAAACTATTGTTAGCATATAATTTCCTAATGTGTCTCACCAACCATCAAGGCTCCTGGCAGTTTTATATATTTTCTTGAATCAAATAATTTTTAAAATACCCTTTCTTCCTTAAACTTGCTTGGTTTGTCAGCAAAATTGTTGTTAGTAAGTCTTTCTGAGACCACAGCATGGGAAGCACAGTGTTACAAAGTCCTTGCAAGTGCTTTTTCTTACAAAAAGTATGGTTTATAACTCTATAATTATATTTCCTCCACTGTGGGTAGACGAATAATTTTTCACATACTTACATATTATTTAAAATCATAAAACCTCCCTGTAGTGTGTCTTCTTTTTTTTGTTTCACAGAACTAATGCACCTCTCTTATCACTTTCTTAATGAGTACAATTTGAATTAATTGTTAAGTCACAAAAACATCTTGGCATCAAAATGTCATTTCCAGATGGATTGTTTTTTTAAACATAACAACTATCAGTTTATGTCAGCCACTCTTATGGTATTAATTGTATTCCTTTCTTGTCCTGGGCTGAATGGTTGGGTGAAACAGAACTCCACTTAAAGCTGAAAAAAAAAAAAAAAACAAAAAAACCCAACTACAAAACCCCCCAAAATCTTTGTTTTCTTTATAAATTTTTTTAGATTCATCTCTATTTATTTTAGGATTAGTTTTTAACAGCAACGTCAAGTGATTTTACTGCTGTCTTGAGAATTTACACACATCTAACAGAATTTTGCAGCAGTACTCTGTTCTTAATCTTTATAATACTTATTATTATCTATATAACATGTCGTATTCGCATGTTCAGCTTCTTTCTAATGTCCTTCCAATATTTTTCTCTGAAAATTAGCATATTACAGTTTTGGAAGACACAGCAAAATTAAAATCAATGAAGTATATCTGTGGATTTTCCCTTTTTTTTCAGTCAGAGGCAAAATTACAAAGAAATCTCCAGTTTAGTACATAGATATTATTTACATATCTATAAATTGCATTGCCATTAGCCCCAAAATCCCAACATGCTAGACAAATTGCATGATTGAATCTACAGTTATGACATAAGTGATTCTCATAGAAAATATTTAATGTCTATATTTAGCATAGATACATATAAAAAATCTTATTGAAACTTGAGCATTTTCTTCATTCTTTTGAAATCAATTCCACAAAGCCACTCTGCAAAAATGCAACATTCAGGCCATTCTATTTAAGTGATGCACAGGATGACATTTTACAATAAAACCATAAAATCTTTTTGATACTATAATTATTGATGTCACTGGATAAGACATTATAATTAATAGTTAATATAGTTAATATTTCACTCATTTGAACCATAAATTGCTCTTTTATCTATATGTGCACTACAATGTGTTAAGGAAAACATTTTCAGTTTACTCATTTTATTAGTGAATCAATACATTAACTTAAATTATTTTGGTTCTTCTTGGCAGAAAATCTGTCAAGATTTACTTGCATTTTTCTCAGAGCATTCCATCAGAATGTACAAACAGTGAACTGTTCTACATGTAAGTGAATTACCTGTACTCTAAAAACTAATGCAATAGTATCCTTCTTTTTTTTTTTTTTTCCCCAGAAAACTACCCTATAATTGTGATATGCAGTTAACAACATATAAAGCATCCAGGAGAGTTTTTCAGTTACATTTTCCTAAAACCAAACCAATCCAAAACAAAATGAAACAAACTGGAAAACACCAAAAACCCCACAACCCTGCTAGGCTTTCAAGTTATTTAGCTTTCAAAATATTTAATTAAAACTTGACAGCAGTATAGATTTCTCAAGGTACAAACTAAATACATAGCAGGTTACATCACTTGCAATGTTAGAGGGTTAGAGGGTTTCTTGAGGACTCTTCTGAGTGAACTTGATATATAGCAGGTGTCTATTTCTCCTGTCCCAGTTGCACATTGTCCTTGTCAGAAGCACACATTAAGCTTTTGATTTGTGAAAGTTTGAAATACAAGTGCATAAAACCACCTAATTGAGAAGGTTGACATTTGGGCTTTTTTCTTTATCCATACCCAAATTTGGAGGAATTTGAGACACCTCACTGGAAAATGATATTAGTGTGAAGTCAGTCACCTACCTTCAGATCCTACTGCACCAGTGGAGGATGGATAACTTTATTAGCAATGCACTGGATTAATATTTAGGTATTCTGAGTGCAATTTACTTTCCTGCTTATTTCTATTCTCTCAGGGAAATAATTTAATCTCTATCTTATTTTCCCTTCTGTAAAATATCAATAATATTGCTTTATGCAATTGGATGGAGGGGAAGTTCACAGTTGTGTGGGACACAGATGTTTGTAGTGATTAGATAGGAAATGTTTCACATGTGTTTCAGACTTAACTGTGCATACTTGGAAAAGGGGTGTGTTATTTTTGTTATTTTTCCCATGTGGACATTGATCTCACTTATGATTTTGACAGAAAATTAATCCCTGCTGATGCACATGTGTCTCTTATCTACTTATTTAGAATTGTGTAGGATTGTATAACCAAGGGAAAAAAAGGTTAAATTCAGAGAGAAGGCTTTCCTCTCGTAAAACTTCAGAAGATGCAAAACGAAATACCTTTTCAATGCACAAATGGTTTCTGAGTTCATTTATGCAGCACAAGAGAAACTGAAATTTTAATCTGATCTGAGGTACTGCTCATACAGAATGAGAAAGCAATTTTATAATTCAGCAGAACCAGGGAACTATTTAATCAAATAACTCAGGTTTTTAATTTTCACTGTAAGTGACAAAGAGCGTATCCAAACTATGTTTTCTTTCATCTGCAGTTGTATCCCTTCTTGGTCTCTACAGAGTGATATTATCTTCCATCTCTGTCATCCTGATATGAAAACAAACAAGCACACATAACCTGTGAACTCTGAATAGGGAAAGACATCTGAATGTAACCATGTAAGAGCAGACAACCTACTGGTCCAGAAATTTAACTGGGAAAGAAATAACACTCCTGTAATAGCACCAGTAGTACACTGCTGTGGCTTGTGTTTTCTCAGAAACACTCACCAAAAACTTTCTGGTTTGCAATGATTACACCCCAGTTATTTCCTTTCAGCAAAGACAGTGCACCTTTTTGCAGCTTTTCACATTACTACGCAAAGATAAATAAGACAAGTACCTTTATCTTACAGATCCTGCCCTCATTCCGTTAGTGTACTATTCTATTACACAGCTACTAGTCTAGAATCCAGCCCTTCAGGGCTTTGATATTTCATTGAGCCAAAATAATGGAATAGCTATTTCCTGAGCCTAAATGAAAAGGAAGTCTGGTATTTTGTGCTTTTCTTGAGTTCTGCACCTTTTTGTCATTGTAGCAATTTTTTGTTTTTCTCTCCCTCTACAGAATAAATATAAATGTGTGTCTAAAAAGCAAAAGAAGTGATTTCACTACCACTTGAAATTGAAAAAAAAAAAGGAGAAAAGGGAAAAGATTCTTACCTATTAAAACCCCCGTGTACTGTAACTCTATTTTTGGTGATTTCTAATTTACCGAATGATCAAAACAAAGAAGCTCCAAGTGTTGGTCTACACCCAGTTGTTTACTACATTCAAAACCAGAACTATTAGATCAAGCTTAATGTCAATGTACATAAACGCAGTTCCCAAGACAACGTTTACTATGTATTTGGCTTTCCTTTTTCTTTTTTTTCTCTTTTGGGCGTAGCACTGGTTGTTTATTGGGAGGGTTGTTTTCCCAGAAGAAAACTTATTAGTTCTTTAACCTGCCTTCATTCCACTCCAGCTGCAAACTGGGCCAGGATGATGCACCTTTGTTTCTGAAAGGCTGTAAGACTTTTTGAGAAAGAGATTGGTATCACCTCTGCACTGAGAAATTTTTTTAACCACGAGTATTCTAACAGCTGGACTGTTTAAATAGTAAGCTCTTGGTAAAAGTAAGTAATATCTGGCCTCTGATTAAAATAACTTTTACAACTTTATCATAGCAAAAATTATTACACTGATACATTTATCCAAGTGCTATATTTGAGTATTAAAACATTGATGAACCAAAGCAATTGTAACAGATTATACAAGTGGTAGGTACTATAATGGTTAACAGAAAAATCAAAAAATATTAATTCTTCATCTCAATCTCAAACTAGAAACTGGCAATGGGTTTTCAGATTGATTTTATTTTTGCTTATTAAGTTTACCCTGCACTTCCCATACATTAATAAAACACAAAGCTAGTTCTCCACATCGCTTAGGAGCTAAAAATGCAGCACATACATTTAAAGGCTAGAGTGAAGCAACTCATCTGAATAGTAGAATTAAACCCCATTTTGGTGATCACAAGTTATGGAGACTGATGATTGAGAATAGACATTAAATCTTGTTCTCAAAACTTTCATTATTATCTATGACAAATGAAAACACGTTACCTATTATTGCAAAGCCTGAATGATTTGCTGTGCTCCATATATACATACACGTTACTGTTTTCATACTTCCTAGAGAGGAATCCATTATGCAGCTCAGTATGTATTTCATTCTGTCTGTATGAAATTCAGACTTTTAATTAGGTATTGCTAATGAGGCAAGAAGACCACAAAATATAAATAAAATATTTCTGTTCCTTTTATTTCCTGATCTCTCTCATATTATTGCCAATATTATGCTAATCCCAAGGCATTTGCAAGTGCTGCAACTGTCACGGACTTCTCTGGCAATCACTTTGAAGTAGTACTGATTTTGATCACCTACTTCAATCATAATCAGAGGGTAAATCAATTGACCGCAGCGGTGGACAATTGCTTAAGCACATTGCCCAGAAAGCACTGTTGGAGAAGTGGTATTGAAAGTGCAAAGGGCTAGTCAATATTTTTTTTGTTATTTAAATTAAGATCCTTTATCATACAAAATTATCAGGCTATGCTAATGATTGAGAGGGATGATGTACCAGGATTTGGAAATTTTCCTAAGGTTCTCATACACTGAGAGGAGCAGCAACCTGTTAAGCCTGATATGTGGGTACATTGTGTTAATTACCATTAATGTGATTTTTTTTCTACAGAAGAAACATGGGAGAACAACTTGCTGGGATACTATTAGATGGCCTGTGATCCTTTGAAAAAAGGATAAAATGCAAGTTATAAGTTATTTAAATGGAACATCAGTGATTCACTCCAGCTGAGGACGGAGACCTATAACCTCTAAGATATTATTACTGATTTAAGACATCTCTTAGCTGCACAATGTAGAAATTGTAGTAGACTTGCAAGATTTCAGAAGACAGATAAGTAAAGCTATATAAAAGAAAAAAAATGAAATTTATTATCTCATCTGAGAAGTCCTCAAGAGATACCCATATTGTGTAAGAGATCAATCACTGAGGGACAAATGGCAACCTTGTGGTCTAACCTCGGCCTGGGAAGTGCCTGGATATGTTTTTATTGAGTTGAACTTGAAGTATGCCACCTTCTTGAACTCTACTTCCACTTCGCTTCTAGTTCATATTTTTTTGAAAAAGAAGGGAGAAAGATCAGGATGATCTTAGTTTTTCCTCTTCTATTTGTAATTCCTATGTTCTAGTTCAAAAGCAGGAAACCTAATTCTAGATGAGAGTATAAATGTCACATCAGAGTCAGGGAAGAAAACCAGTGTATTTTACTAGTGGAAAAAAAAAAAGCCCCAAAAAATCCCAAACAACATAGCAGGTTGTCCCTAATTACAAATGAGAAAATTACTCTCTTCAGGACAACATCTGCCCACCATTCCTACTTAATTACATTTTAAATGTGTTCATGAAGGAAGTGAGAAGATACAATATTCTGCCTTCCACAACATTTACTACTTCCAAACCAATTAACAAATTTCTGTCCATGAAGACCACTTAATTATGGCTTTATCTTCATTATATTGGGTTTTTTGCCTTATTATGGAGACAATTAAGGTAGGATCTGATTTTTTGTAGTGTAGTCTGGCATAATGGAATAGAATTTTTTGGACCTGTATCATTTTATAGTGCTGAAGTTCACACCATGTGCTATTTACTGTAAGTTGCCCAATTTATTTTACGATTTTCCATCTTACCAAAATTGGAAGAGAGGTCTAGTCTATGCCAAAAATTCCTAAAATTATCTGGTGCTCTGCTGATGCATTCTCATAAACACTGATTACATTGCATCTGTGACCCTTGCACCCTCAAATAGAGCACGCTGGAAAGACAAGGTTTGATTTCTTCAGTTAGTGGAATTTAGTTGGAGTGAAAGTATAAGTATAAAAAGTTCATATAACCTATTAACTATCTCCATGCTCTGCTGAGGTCTTTATAAGCCTGCAGCACTTTATATTCACCCTGACCCTTAAAAAATAACATCAGAAGGCATAATTTACAGGAAATCAGAATCTGATATTTCTTCTTGTTTTCATATAGCTCATGATATCTACCCCTATCAAATTCAAAATTTATTGAATAGCGGTTTCAAGAGATGGTTGTTCTACTGTCTTGTAATCAAAACAAATGAGTATGTGTTATACAGTCAAAAGAAACCTCTGAAGAACTTCATGTTGTAGTATGTAAAGAAAAAAAGAGAGGGGAAAAAAAGAATCAACATCGGTGTTTCTGACACCAAGAGGATGGGAACTCTATCTCAAGCTTGAAACTTCATTCCTGTGCACCATTGACCATACATCCAATCAGGCAACCCTTTTTGTCCTGAGACCTGCAAAATTTGCCTTGAAAAATAGTGGAAATAAGTTTGATGTTCATTAAGATATTTTCTTGGTGTCTTCTGTGGTATTTCTCACTCCAAAGGTTGTGTGGTACCTTCAGGCTTTTCCCATAGCAGCCCTGACACTGTTTTCACAACTGAGGAAAGTAGCATTGCCAGTAGGCAAGAGACCAATAATATTTCCTCACTTGTAGCTCCATGTGCTGCTGCCGTGGGTGCTGAAGGAGGAAGGCGGCTGCAGGTGAAAACTCCAGCAGCTCTAGGAGAGTGAAGGAGTCCTCACTTCAGGTTTGAAATCCAAAGAATTTTTCAAAAGGAAGGACATAGCTTCTAAATGGTAAGGGGAACAAAAAAAGAAAAAAGACAGAAAGTGACTTCTCCTCCTTACCCTTTCTCTCCCCTGTATTCTTGATATTCACTGCCCAAAAGCTTGAAAAATGTTGTGAAAAACCGTGAATCCATACTTTTTAGGGTTGTCTGATCCAGTCATCACTCAGCAGTTATTTAGGTTGGATAAACTTTCTTTTGATGGCTAGATTAAGACTACATAATTCCACTGTGATTAGTGTGTTGTTCAAGTTTACATACAGAAGTTCAGTGAGAAGTCTTACTATCTATTTTAGCTGCTACTTCCTTTTGCCCCTCTTTCTGTTATGTTTAGAGATTATGAGGCTTTTAATGTTTTTTGTTACTGATGTTATAGCTGGTATAACCCAAATTAAAACCAAATCCTCCCCCTTAGCAAGCTCTCAGAAATTAGTTAGAAGATGCACGTGGTTTTGCATCTTCAGATTCTTTTTACTTTGTATTTTAATACTTCATGTGAGGCTTCAAGATGCCCTATTTTAGCTAATGAATTTTACAGGCAGCATTCAACGTTGCAGATTTACATAAATTGTACTTTGTTGATATTTGGGTAAACGTTGAATGTTCAGATCTCATCTATGTTTATATCATTATTAAAAGACATAAACCCAGAAAGAATAACCTACCTTATTGTTGTTTGTTTAAGTATTCACTAATTACCATTAGTTTGATTAGTACAGCAAATTAAAGCAGAAAACAGACAGTTTATTCATGGTTAAATTGCAGAAATCAGTGGGTTATGCAGTATTTGCATTTTAATTAAGTCATGAGCATTTAATGCTGTGTGCTGGAAATACAAATGGATTCTCTGGCTTCATTGAAATCTAGCATTCATCTCATATTATTTATTTTGTGTATCTGTGTGTCTGATATCCACAGGTAAAAGAATGCAATTCTGTTACTAATACATGCCCATAACATGCCAAAATTAACAAACAATTCTTTCTTATAGACCATTAAAACAATCCTAAATCTACAGTACAGGTAATTCCATAATTTGGTTTTATTATCACAGAATTACAGAATATGCTGAGTTGGAAGGGACCCACAAGGATCATCAAGTCCAGCTCTTAGCCTGCACAGGACCATCCTCACAGTCCCACCATGTGTCTGAGAGTATTGTCTAAATCATTCTTTATCTCTTCCAGAGTCGGTGCTTCCCTGAGAAGCCTGTAGAACAGCCCTTGGTCCTTGGCTGTTGGGCTTACAGGACTGTGTGGTGGGAGAACTTTAGATTTGCAACACCACAGCACATTTAGTGCTGTTAAACTGTAGGCCAGGAAAGTGCTCATCATTAGGGCCTCTGCAGTGTAAACGCATAATAACATTTAGGCATTTGCTTTGCATTCTGAAATTCAGCATAAAATTCTTCATAGCTTGTTTTTATAGACGTAGGGAAAGTTAAGAATCTCCCTGGTTAATTACCAGGCAACAGTGTAGAGACAATACCTTCTGTCCACATGGGCCGCCCTTTGTGAGGCTGATACTTCCAACCAAAGGCATTTCAAGCCCAAACAGAAAGTAGGGGCTTGCAGTCTACCTTCAAAACAGCTTTTTGCTTTTGGCATGTTGGCTTTTGAGAAATATCAGGAGGATGTAATACCACTTAATCTCATGTGTAGAACTGCCAGGATGAATTATTCTCCCAAGACAAGGGAGATACGCAGGTTCCACTATCTCTGAAGGTAATCCAACTTGTAGTCTTCCATTTTTAAAACAGACTCAGCCATTAGTGATATTTCAGGGGAGGAGAATGTCCTTACTCATGAAATTCTGCTAAAATCAAAGCTAGTACAGGCAAGCAAGAGCTTCATCTGGGTTCATTTTATCAGGCATTTCTCCTAAAATCTTGGTTTTTTTACATTGGTCAAGGAACATATCATGTTATTCCATGAAGATTGGAAAAGAGATTGAGGGAATTAAGACATTTTTTAGGCAAACACTTGTAGGTCTCCTCTGATGGAAGGGAAGATGCAGATCTAAACTACAGCTGTGAATTTGCTTCCAAGAGGACACTGTTTTGTTATTCACACAAGCTGGAGCTGAGATTACAGGCCCTAGAGAGACTTGGACCTTTCATTCACCCAAGTGAGAAGAGGTGTTCTGAAGACAGCACTTTCAGCTTTCTCCTTGTACCCACTTGATGGATCTGGGAGTTCTGGAGCTATGAGCAGGTACTGGGAGATTCAGGGTTATGCAATGGTGTGCTTAATCCAGTTTAAAACCTAAAATCAAATTACAAAACAATAAAAAAAGAAGGTGTCAGGGGATTTTGTTGTACAACTCCTGTTGGCATTGGTGGCAGCTCTATGACTAAATTGCTGTTGTCAGCAATGAAATTCTTTCTTTTAAAGGAAAATATTAGGAAAACTAAGGAACTAATTCAGTGGCTGAATGCAACATCTGAAAGCTTATGGTATAGTGATTTCCTTCTCTACTTTACAAGTAAACTACTTAAAACATAGAGAAAATTATAAATTGGAGGAAATACTGAATGTTATACAGCTTCAGTCCAAGTTCTGTCTTCCCTGTCTGCTGTTCTCATTGGTATGTAGCACGTGCACCATACAGAGTGCTGGCTTTAAAGGAGTTGAATAGAATAAATGTCAGCACTAAATAAATTCTATTGCCAACAAGCTGCCAGGAAATGTTTATCACACTTCTGGTAATGTGCAAAACAGTTACTGTACAATGATGAATCATACCTTATATTACACACATGTTGATCATAAATGTTTATCAGACTTTGGGCAATTTCCAGAATGTTGAAGAGACACTATAGTTTGTTGACGAGAAGGTCTGTCTTCTCATTAAGCAGAATTCTTCACTCTAAGTATAAGCAAAACATGTTTAACTAGTGTTAGATGGTTTTACCAGAGATAAAAGGAAGATGGATCTCTTTTTGATGTAGTGTACAAACATATAGATGTATATCAGGATGTATTCATTTTACTGTGTTCTAATAATCTCCTTTTGTTTTCTGCTTTTTATATTCTAAGAAAGATTCAATATTTTCTGATAGATAAAGTTGAAATATTTTTGTGGCATCAGTGCCATAGTGAACATTACACGGGTTTCTGTAGGTCTTAACTATGAAATTTCAAAGTTAACAAAGACTTGATTATGGTTTATTTGGGTACAGACACAGGCAGTAGTTTCTACTGTTATAGCAGATACATGCTTCAGTCACAAATTTTAAAACATGCTTACTGAATCCACCATACAAAGACACATAACATTATGCTACTGATGGGAACTGAGAGAGCAACTTAGTGGCCTATGACAGAAGGAAATAAACTTTTATCTATTTTTATATCCAGACTCATGCCCTAAATGTCAGATCATTCTTTCATTTAGACCTTCCCATCAGATCCAATGCTTACTGCAATATTGCTATGATCCATCAGGAGCAGGGAGAATTCAAAGGCATCACCCTTTGAGGGCAAAGTGAGACTAGCAGTCTGAATTTTCCTCAGTCTGAGAAGAATGACAAAGCCTCATCCAGTATTTTCTGTTTTGATTAGAGCAGTAATTTCAAGATGCTTTTTCCTTTAAACATAGATCTCTTTTTCCCCTGCATTTACATTTTTTAAAAAGAGAACGGATCTAAGGAAAGGATTATGTTAGCAAAAAAAAAGTCCCAACAGGCTGTTGTCACACAATAAAAATTAATAAATGCACACTCTTATTTAGGAGAGAAATCAGAGAGTTTTAATATACTTCACTGGAACACTTAAATTGCTACATCATAATTAATTCCATTATTATCCAGGAATTGCTAACTGGCAACCTAGTTATGCATACCTTAGCATTCTTTTAAATATCCTCCTAAGACTTTCTCCCTCCTTTTGAAAGAAGGGCCAATAATTTCAAATCAGATAAAGGTTTTGGGTTTTTTGGTTTGTTTTGGGGGTTTTTTTGTTCAGTAGATGCTAAAATTTTTTGCTTTAGGAATGCTTTGGGCTGTTATAGAGAAGTCCTTTTTAATGAGGTATGTGCTTGAAATAAGATCAAAGGAATTTCAAGAAATAAAATGAAAATGAGGTCTCATAAAGAATTAGTACTGAAAATAAAAAAAACCCTCAAGAGTGTGTTATCCACTTACTAAATAACTTTTGAATTACCTCTGAAATCAGAGCATTCTTTATTACGTGATTTATAAAAATTAACCACTCTGGAACCAAGACTGAGAACTCTGACATAGGCCAATGCAAAGTGTTATATAACTGTATGGCCATATATTAAAAGCATTTTGGCTCAAAATAACTACCTTCTGCAAAAGGAGTTTCCTGCAGCAGTGAGGTAAAAGTACCGTGTTCCCTTACAATTTTTCTATTCCAGTAACTAGAGAAAAGTATGATCTAGTAATGGCTCTGGTAATGAGCCAAAATGCATTTTAGAAAGGTACAAAAATACATGTTAGAATTTGCCTGCAACAGCTGAAAAGTGTAAGCTAATGGAACCTAAACTGATTCAATGTGGAAAGAACTCTTGTTCTTCCTTTTCACTGGGATGAAAGAGGGAAGACAGAGGCTGTATTTTAGGATGGAGATTGTACATATCTTCAAGGGTTTCATTTTCCATATGAAGTGTTTTTCTATACTGAACTGGGTTTGCTTGGCAAGGATTTGGTAGTAAGGGGGAGGGGGTGATTACAGAGGTGGTTTCTGTGAGAAATGCTAGAAGCTTTCCCTATGTCCAGTGAAGCCAATGTCAGATAAATTCCAGATACATCCCCCCTTGTCCAGGGCGGAGTCCATCAGAGTCAGTGCTAGCACCACTAGGATAACACCTAAGAATATTGGAGAAGTGAAGGGAGGACTGTCTCCCACGGGAGAGATTCCACAGCAGAGCACGAGAAGGATGTGAGCAGTGTTCCCCCTGGGGAGGAGAGAGCAGCAGAGACCATGTGTGATGAACTGACTGAAACTCCCCCCCCCATCCCCTGGCACCACCGAGAGGAAAAAGGTAGAAAAATCCTTTGTGGAGTTGTGTCCAGGAGGAAGGGAGGGGTACGGGAACGGAGTATTATTATTGGTTCTATTTCTCCTACTGATTTGATTGTTAATAAACTAACTTCCCTGAGCTGCCTGTTTTGTCCGTGATAGTAACTAGTGAGTGATCCTTCCCTGTCCTTATGTTAACCCACAATTTTTTTGTTATGTTTTTCTTTCTCTGTCCAGCTACGGAAGGGAGTAATAGAACAGGTTTGGTGGACATCTGGTATTCAGCCAGAGTCTGCCCACCACACATACCTTTTTAGTTTTTAAATAATTTTTTTAGTTGCAGCAGCCAGACTGAATATACAGAGAAAAGAATAAGTCATGCTGCAAAGGGCTCACAAGCTGAAAAGCACAAGATGAAAGGCAAAGAGAAATGACTGATGACTGTTTTCACAAATGAGGACAGGAAATCTAGAGAAATTAGGAGAAAGCCTTACAAATTACTTAAGTAATAATTTATGAGAGTTAAATTGGCATGAGCAGAAATTAAGCACTCATGAAAATACTGCTACAATCTTTCCTGCACAAAAAGGGTCCTGCATGCTATCACCAGTTGCCTTCCCAGGACTTGCAATGTCATCATAAAGAACTATCAAAAAAGAAATTACTTGTGATATATGCCACAAAAGTCACGTGCAAAATTACATGAAGTGTAGGATGATTGCTAATCATGTTCAATTCAATCCCTAGTTCCATATGGAATGCAAGGTAGAAGCCTTTACGAGGACATTTTTAGACATCCTGAAAAATTAGTGCAGAATATAAGAACTAGATTTACAAATAACTTCTGAAGTGGGATTTCAGCCATCATCAAGACTGTTAGATAAATGATCTTGTACAGCCTGAAAATCAGCATTCTGATTTTCCCCTTTATTCAGAGTATTAATCACCACTTGAAACTTCTGGCTTCTTTGTTTTTTTATTTTTTCTTGATTTGCTTCTTCATATCTCTGTATTTATTCAGTACAACCTAGCTGTGATCACTGTCTATCATTAAGCATTGCTTGATAAGTATTTATTTTTTGTTTTATTTTAGTAAATATTCTTGGATTCTGCAACATAAAGCAGTTCAGGAGTGACTTGCCATGATGATTTCAGGGGTCTGGAAAATGTCAAGATACAGTATGTTGTGCATGTAAACCTACAATTATGAAAACAAATGTAAAAGTAATTTTTTTTTTACCACAATGGGACAGCAAAGTAACTACATCAAAATCTAAACGAAACTGAAAATGCTAACTGCTCACTGTGTAACTAGTAAAGAGGGTACATTACCTTTCAGTCATAAAATATTGAACACATAAAAAATATTAGTCAAGAAAATTTTTATATATATATATATATATATAAATTTTTACGCTTGACACTGTGAAGTTTTCCATAGACTATTTCCTTTGACCCTACAATTTCAGCCTCTGGATATAATTACTCTTCCTTGTAGAACACTGCAAACATTGACAAAATCTCTGTAAAAAACTCAGATACTTCAAGTGTTAGCTGTAGTCTTTTAATTTGTTCTTGTATGTACAGATATATACAGTGTCACCAACATGTACATAAACTCAACAGATACTTTTACTCTGCAAAATTCATCATAAAGTGAGATAGAAGAAAGAAAAAGGAGGTTGGAAACCAAATGAATACTCAGTCCTAAAAACTGGAGATCAATGTAGTTTACGGAGGTGCGCTTGGGCCTTTGATGGCATTTTGATTAAGCAACTTTGAATGTGAGGAAGACTAAAAAGTTAGTTATTTGTAGAGAAGACAAATTTTGAATTGTTTAAGTCTGTTTTTCTGAATATCTGTCTTTATATAATTTATATCTATGTGTGTAAACCTAGAGAATAAAGTAAGCTTGTCTGTATGAGAAAGTCATTTTCAGAACAATCTTTTTAGGAAAAAAAATGCCAACAACAAATGAACCTCATACGAGTCAAAGACTAGCCCAACTGCCCCAGACACTAACTTCATGTTATTGTGTCTGTACTGAAAAGAGAATAGTTGAATGGTAATCTGTGAATATAATATTTCTTTCACTCTTTCCATCTTTCTCGGTATTTTAGGGGGAAAATACCAAGTAGCAGATCACCAGTCTTACTCCTTTAGTATATGCAGCACTGCTGCAATTGCTTCCCATCCCCAAGGCTCATCCCCATTGCTGGAGATTTTTCTGCTGTGCACTAGAAATGTGGCCAAAACTCTTAAGTTATATTGATTACATGTCACATAGCTATTTCCCAAGCTTGGGAGTGGGTTGGGAGGACAAGATATTCTTATTTTCTCATGTTTGTGATTTTCAAAACGTATAACATATTTGAAAGGCTTGCCATGACAGTGTTGAGAGTTATTTTTGGTACTGGGAACTAAGTCTGCAGGGGTCATAGTTTATACGGTCTACCTGGAAGACACCCAAGAAAATCCTGTTCCTTAGCATGCCCAAATCTCTGTGAGAAAACTACTTATATTGGATTTCAGTAACAAAATAAAATGAGTCTGAGTCAAATGCTCTCTGGCAAAGTTCTTTTAAAAATTTCACACACCACACACAGAGATGTAATATTTAATATAAAATTCACTTATTTGAAGATATTTGCTGCTGCACAGAATCTCTGATACACTCTGGTTTTGCAAAGAGTAAAAGATAGTACAAAAGTCAGATACACTTGGCAAAAAAACCCCAGTTACTGGAATACAACATCTCAATCACAATACCAGCGAGACTCCCAGTACTGGTCTCTATAGCATGCTCACTGTCATGACTCTGGGTATCCCCAGTTTCCAGGAAAGAACATGTGAGTGGTGCCCAGGTCAAGCCCATCGCTCTTTTTCAAATTCTGCTGTTAGTTCAAATCTAATATTCATTGTTGGGCTGGGACACATATTCAGTCCCCACATGCTGGTCTGGCTAACCCAGGGAGACACTCACATTTTAATGAACTCATTGAGAAACACTTAGATCACCAATTGATCCACTCAACCCTTGATAGCTATTTATCTAAAACATGGGTCACTCTCCAGTCCCCTTTGTCTCGAAATAAATTCAGCTTCTTTGCAACAGCTGTGGTGAGTCACAACCTGCATTATTGAATGAGCACATTCATGGGCATAACATCTTTGCTCATCTGCTTTGGTCAGTCAAAATATGAAGACCATGCCTACAAATATAAAGAAAAATATTATATATGATGGGGGAGGATCAGCAACATTCAAAACAGTAAGAAGAAAGTCAAATTGAAGTGTGACCAGGAGGTTGAGGGAGCTGATACTGTCCCTCTACTCTCTCCTCATGAGACCCCACCCAGAACACTGCATCCAGCTCTTTGGTTCCCAACAAAACAAGGACATTGACCTGTTAGAATGAGTCCAGGAGAGGGCCACCAAGCTGATTAGAGGGATGGAGCACCTCTGCTGTGAGGAAAGGTTGAGAGAATTTTGTTCAGCCTGGAAAAGAGAAGGCTTAAGGCTTCTTTAGTGTGAGGGTGGTAAAAAACTGTAACAGGTTGCCCAGAGAAATTGGAAATGCCCCATCCCTGGAAGTGTTTAAGGACAGGCTGGAGCTCTGAACAACCTGGTCTAGCCAAAGGTGTCCCTCTCCTTGGCAGGGGAGCTGGAACTAGATGATCTCTAAGGTCCCTTTCAATCCAAATTACACTATTCTATAAAATGGATAGTGTAGAAAAATGCATAAGCACTAAAGCAAATGTTTCAGATGAGGTGCTAATATCATGTTTATTAAGGGCTGTGTCACATCACTTTGTTTACATACACACTGATGTCTTATTTCTAATAAATAATGGTGACAAGCTAATACTTCCTTCATGGTGCCTTAACTGCTGTGCTACTAAGATAAAAATATTCTTTGGAAGAGAACTCTGGTTCTTACTCAAAGCATAATATGGTGGGTGTGGAAAAAGTGTTCCCTTTTATGTTTCTGAAGAACTGTTTTTGTTAAGTGTCATGTTGACCTATCTGGGAAACTTTCTTCATCTACAATAGAATTCTTGAAAATGTAACCATGGAGCTATGTAAAAAATAAATTAGGCAAAAGAAAGTAAGAAGCTATTGTTAATGCTGAATTACTATCTAATTGTATGTTTTAAAGCAGTAGTTTTCAGTGTGAACAAAACACCTGGATGTCTTTAAGTAGCTTTATGTTTGTAAGAAGCACAAAGAAAGAGAAGGTCAAACTTTTTAGGAGGGCCTGTTGCAATCAGACCAGGAGTATGGGTTTTATACTAAAAGAGAGCATTTATTCAGACTAGATATTAGGAAGAAAACTTTTATGATGACAGTGACGGTGAAATCCCAGCCCAGAGGTGTGGCAGATGTCCCATCCCAGAACACATTCTAGACCACGTTGGACGGGCCTCTGTACAACCTGATCTAGTTGAAGATGTCTCTACTCATTGCTGGGGAGTTGGGCTGGAAGACCTTTAAAGATCCCTTCCAAATCAAATTGTTTATTATTCTGTAGTCAGGTTCTTGGGTCATGCTATTAACCTCTTAAAGCTTTTCTTGTCTGTGTATTGCTCTTCCCTTCTACCACCTGTGTGCTGTTACAAGACATTTTCTTCTTTATAAGCCTGTTTCTTATTGATAGCGTATTTTCTCCATCAAAAATACTCAATTATTTACATTTCAAATTATTACACTTTATGGAAACATATTTTAATTTTTACTCTGTTCTCCCATCTGTTCTGTTGAATGAAAAGGCATGTAACATTCACCATGGATAACAATAAAAGCAATTGCAACATTGCTGATTATATTTTTTCAGCCTGCATCTTAGAGCTTTTATTTTCTTTTGGTTTTCATCCCAAACTCCACTTGCTAATAACTTTCAACACAGGAAGAAAATAGCTTTAATATCTATCCTTAGCTGTAGCAATGAGTGCTAATCAGCTATAAATTAGCTCTAGTCATTCACAAGCAGTTAGAGAAGGCTCATGATGTGGAAAATAATAATTAAAAAGCTACTTTCTTGCAGAATTTAATTTCAATAGCAGAAACTAGCACGGATGATTGGCCATAAAAAGCTGAGATAGTCTATTGTACAAAATGTTTGGATTTTTTTCTCCTTTTAATATTGTAGTATCTGACTGTCTAAGGTGCCAAACCAGAGGCAGTTTAGGACACACGATTTTTCAGAAGGAGCCCACCACTAAAACGTTTCCTCTTTCTCATGCTGGAATTTCCATCTTCAGAGGTACTACTATGAATGACCTCTAAACTGTTTTGACTGACTGCATCTCATCCTGTAAAGTATGTGAAGTCTTGTAAAGTACCTGCAAAATATGAAATCTAACTGTTTACACTCAGATAATTCTTGTCACAGTCACCAAAACAGTGTCAGTTTTCCATTATTTTACTGATATTTTTTCACAGAGTTTTCAGTTTCTATCAGTAAGGAACAAATCAAAGAAAAATGCTTTTAGTCTTAATTAAATATATTTTTCATCTGAACTAGTAAGTGAAACATTAATTTTAGAGCTTTTGCTTCCATTTTAGTACTTCAATTTTTTTAAGTTAGAGCTTTAGCTACTCAAGTATTAGAAAATGCACAAAATTTTAAATTAAAAATATTCAATAGCCCTCTTTGGATAGAACAGTACATTTAATACCTCAGTATGGTGGAAAATTGGGGTATTTTATTCAAATATAATCATAAAACCATGCTTTGAAATTCTGATTTGTATATATATCAAAGTATAATTTTCCAGTAATGGCAATGCCATATTAATGTATTCAGCTATAAATATAAACTATATTCATGCACAAAAAGTGTCATTTGATCACATCCAGTTTTGGCCTCTGTGGTGCAAGAAAGACACTGACACAGACCAACTCACCAGAGGACCTTTAAGATTGCTCAGGGCTGGAGCATTGAATGTAAAAGTGTAAGCTGAGAAAGCATGGCTTCTTCAGTCTGGAGAAAAAAGAGAAAGAGAGGTTTAGCTATCTTATGGGAAAATGCAGAGTGGAGATCAGACTTGGAGAAACACCATGGAAGAGCAAAATGCAATGGAGACAGGTTGGTAGAATGAATTCAAGTGTCATCTTTTCTCAGTGAGGGTAACGTAACACCAGAACAGGCTCCCAGGAGGTGATGGAACCTCTTGGAGATCTTGGGTGTAATCTGAGCAACACAATCTCACAATCTCTCATAGTATGGGAGGTCAGCAGAGACACCTTCAAGGGGTTGCTTCCAACCTTCAGTGCTGTGATTCCATGTCTCTACTTAATGAAGGTAGCTAAAGGATTTTAGAAAAATTTGTAGACCACTCCCACGAATTATTGCAGTTCTGCATACAATTCAATTTTCTTAATATGAACTGGATTACATAAAATACATCCTAAAATATACCAGTGTGGTTTTGCTTGTTTATCTATCTATCTATCTATCTATCTATCTATCTATCTATCTATCTATTCACAAGATTATAAATGCTTGTCATGTTCCAGGCTCTTGAGTACATGGTCTGACTCTTGGGAATGGTGCTGTGCAGGGCCAGGGTTGGAGTTCATCCTTGAGGGTCCCTTCCAATTCAGCTAATTCTGTGATAGTGACTATTAAGTAATATTGTCTTTTTGTCATCAAAGTAATTGAGAATATTTCATGATAGTTCAAGTCCTTTAAAATAGTGAATGCTGTCTACTTTCCCTGGTTGACAAGCAGAAGGAAAGAATTGGAAGAGAGGCTTTTACACAAAGCCACATAGTGATATGAACAAGGGAGAATGGCATTAAACTGAAGAGTAGACTTAGATTAGGTATTAGGAAGAAATTTTTTATGGTGAGAGTGGTGAAGCATTGGAAATGGTTGACCAGAGAGATTGTTAACTCCCTTTCTCTTAAGGTGTTCAAGGCCAGGCTGGTTGGGGTTCTGAATAACCTGGTCTAGTGGAGGATACCCTGCCCGTGGCAAGGGGGTAGAAGTAGATAATCTTTAAGGTCCCTTCCAATTCTAACAATTCTGTGATTCTAATTGGAATAGCATCCCAGTTTAATCCATGTGTTTGTACAGTCGTAGCTTTGATTTGCAGTGTGGAAGCTTTCTGAGTGACAGGTAATTAAGCCATGACAATCTCAGGCATACTAATTCAGAAAGAGTATTTTGATTTTAATGGGAATTGTTGCATTTCATTTTCAACTTATGCAAATGAAAATTCTTGTGGTATACCATAGAACACTATTCCTCCTTAGGATTAAACTCTCCATGGGCAAATTGTTTTAATATGCAAGTTACCATTCCAGTATATGTCAATCATAGAAATGAAAAATCAATACATTTCAAATAGCCTGACACCTAGTAACATACAAATGGCTCAACAATTCATCACTGGCTGCAGAAGCATAGCTGAGTGATACTGGTATCAGCAGGATTTGATAAGTTTAATGTGCCAAGATAAAAATATTTAAGTCAGTGTAAATGTATATATGTTCGAAAAGGAAAGAAAATATTATTTCTCTTCCTAGTAGTGTGCTACAATGGCCAGTAAAATCCACATGTGGATCTGTCAAAAATTGACCAGAAAAATGTCTTATTAGATTAGAATCTTACTAGAGATGTGTAGTGAACTTGAAAAGTTAATTATTATTGTGATTCCAACTATTTATTTTGGGACAACAATCTCAGAGTTCAACAGCAAATTACTGCAGAATTCTACTTTTATTAAAGCCCACACAAGCAAGACTGGAAGTTTCATTTTACAGGGGAAAATAAAATTAAATTCCATCTGCATTTGCTTCATTACCTAAGCACCAAGTGATTTAATTTCTAGTATAATTCTTTAAACTAGCAGTTTCCCCCGTTCTCATTTCCATTTGCATTACATGTGGCCAAAAAAGAAGGACCATGACACTACACTTAGACACACCTGACACTACTCCTCATGTACTGAACAAATTCCATGCAATTTAGAGAAAAGGTTTCTTCTTAATCCAAATTTCTCAACCCATTCTTTGGAGCTGACAAAACAACATTGTTTAAAATTAATAGTAATCTCCTACAAGATAAATAGGGCCTTCACTTAGAAATTTTATTTCACATCAAATACTTGAGTTAGTGTTGCAGCTCCCAATTCCTGCTAGACATTCCTCTCAGTAACTTGCAATCACTTTTTTTGACTGACATCTGAAAGAATGCAGTGGGTGTCTCAAGATGACCATGAAGTCCAGTTGAGACTAACCAAGAAAACCACACCAGCACTTCCATAACAAGTCTCACAGGAATTGCTCTCTGATAAATTCATTGGTGTTCAAGACCTTTGCATCCTGCCTGATGGCTTTGAGACAGAAATCGATGTATTATTTTTCATATATTAAGGTGTCCTGGGTTGCAGTGTATTCTATTACCATCTACATGAACTGTTGACACCAGGTGGGTGGTGTTGCTTGCCTCCTCTCTCCGGACTATCTTCTGCTAATGAGTTTTACCACATGACTCATAGATAACCCATTCCAGACAATATTCTGTTAATGGCCTTACCACATGACTGACAAAATTACATCATCCCATTGTGAGATGCTCCGCCCAGAGGGAGGAGACAAGCATTCCATCCTGGATATAAACTGAGATTGCAAACACCACAAGGAGCCCTGTCTGCTGGTTTCCTGGAGGACGGGAGATACCACTGGACCTTCGGCTGGAGACGGGATCTTCCACGGAATCGCCGCTTCAGCTGAGCTGCTTTGTTTGGACTGCTACCACCACTCTAACAGGGTGTCAGGTTGTATCTGACTTTGTCAGTGCTTTCCTTGTTATTATCTCACTTATCTTTAATTTTTTTTTTTTGTTTTCCTTTTGAATTTTAGTCTGACTTGCAGTCTCCCACTGGTTTGTTTTCAAACCAAGACATAAGGACAGCTACATTCTTCACTGCTTCACACCCATTACTTTGTTGAGTTTTTCTGCCATACTCTCAGTCAAATGATACTGGGTTAATTTAAAAACAGATTTTGGTCTGTCATCTTCAGGATGTGTTGCAAAAACCAGCAAAGGATTTCCAGGCTCCTTGTACCCTTCCTGAGGAATAATAGACCGTTTCTACTTTAGAAATATTTTTGTAGTCTTTACTTACAAAAGAGAACCCTTGAAATCTTTTTTGCCTCAATGTTTTTATTATACTTAACATAGGGACAATGACATTATCTTCACTTAAAATGTGAACAAATGAATACAAGCCATTTACAATTAGAAAAAAGAACCTATCAAAAAAAAAAAGAGTTTAGTAGCAAACCTAGGGTTTGACACAATGTTAACAGAATTCCACCCTTTTGGATTTCCTTTATGGTTTCAAGTGTTCCAAGAACATGAAAGTTGATTTAGCCCCTTATGACTCATGTGAATAGAACTCAGAATATATGGAAGTAACTTCACCTCTAAAAAAACATGTGATCTTCTTATATACCTTTTTATACGGCCATCTTAGCTAGGCTTTGGGTGCCCTGTCTCTGGCCAGTGCTCAAGGACAGAATGGATGGGACCATGAGCAACCTGATCTACGGGGTGGCATCACTGTCTGTGGCAAGGGGATTGGAATAAGGTGATCTTTGAGGTCTGTGCTGGTTTTGTCTCGGTGCAGTTAGTTTTCCTCACAATGGCTGATATGGAGATTTGTGCAGGACTCATTGTTGACAAGAAAGATGATTTTGTTGTTGCTGAGCAGGGCTTATACCAGCCCAAAGCTTTTTCTGCTTTTTGTGCTGCCACGCTGGTGAGAAGGCTGGAGGTGCATGGAAAGCTGGGACGAACCACAGCCAACTGACCAAAGGGATATTCCACACCATATAACATCATACTCAGTGTATAAAGTGTGGGGAAGAAGGGGGGAAAGGAGGACATTTCACATAATTGTGTTTGTCTTCCCAAGTAACCATTACATGTAATGACTACACATGGGAAGTGTGAATTATTTCCTGGTTGCCCAAGTGAAGCAGCAAAATAATTCCTTGTTTTGTTTTACTTGTATATGCATTTTTTGCTTTCCCTGGTAAACTGTTCTTATATCAACCCATGACTTTTCTAGCTTTTAACCTTCCAAAATTCTCCCTGAATAAGCAGCTGCACCGTGCTTGGCTGCTGACTTGGGTTAAACCACAACAAATCCCAAGCCATAATATGATACTATGATATACAAAAGTTTGCATGGAAGATCTTTGACTAAATTAATATGTATATATTCTGCAATTTAATTATTTTATTTTCTTGATATTTTTTGTCAAACTGTCAGAACAGGCACATATGTCACTTGGCTTATGTACCTAGCATACAGCACAATGCTATTATCCTCAAGTATATATTAATAAGTCTTCAGGAAGTTTTTTATGAATTGAAAAAAGAAGAAAGTATTACTTGCAAAGCCATTGAGATTATGTTGGAGCACACTAAAAAATGCAGGAGTCACTGAGTGTGGAGCATAAATGTGGTAATAAGATGAAATTAAGAATGTAAAAATGGAAGGTGAAGAACAGAGTTTCTTAGTATGAAATATAATTCAGAGTAAAACTTCTTACAGCAAGAGTCAAGTAGGAATTGTCTTAATATTGTAGTAGAGGTCGGCTAAGTAGAGCTTACTTCACAGCTTTTCAGATGGAAAGGTTTCTGCAAACAAAAAGAAATTAAAAAAAAAAAGAAGAAAAGAAAAAAGGGATTTCTACACCATTGTGCCATCTCTTCTTCCTATGCACTTCATAGGCATAGTAATGAAATAAAGCAGAATCCACACAGTAGACTTCTATGCCCCAAGATTTGTGTGTGGTATGTGTACATCAGCTTAACCACTCAGCTACACTTCACTGATCAAAGTGACTACTGTTTGCAGTTAATTTCCTTTATTAGATACAAAGTAACTGAAGCTGCCTCTTACTACTCACGGGCAGCCTGCTGAGGTCAATGGCTCATGAATACCCTTACAAGTAGACTGAACAAAGTACTAACATATATATCACCAGACATAGTTTGACATTGGTTTGGGGCCAAAACACCAGAAGGAGCAAAATGAGGGTTTCCTGGAACCAGAAAAATCTGACAGAGCAAGGAGAGACTCACCAGGACCAGGCCTGACAATGCCACAGCAACAACAAGAGATTTAACCAGCTCCAGGGAGCTGAGCAACCCCAAGCGAGGAGAACTGGGTAGGCCAACAGAGGGATCAAACAGGATATGGCACATCAGAAGGACATGGCATGGGAATTTGCATGACAGTGTGCACATAGCAGAGCAGAGCCACCTTCCCAGCTCCTGAGGTGATCTCAGCTAGTGGTTTTTCCTTACCCAGCTAGAAAAGACCCAGCTATGGTTCCTCCATGGTTGAAAGCCATTGCTAGAGGGAGTGTGGTGACCTAGATGGAGCTTCCTTATGTTTATGCAGCTGTCCACGTTTCTGGCCACAGGGAGTGTTTGAGCTTTTGTACTGGAGGTCAGTAGAGACCTAGGGGCAGCATGCCAGAGTTGGGAACAATGGACAGCCCAGCTGAAGTGCACCTACACCAATACACACGGTCTGGATAACAAACAGGAGCACCTGGAAACCACTGTGCAGCAGGAAAGCTACAATGCATTTGCTGTTACAGAAATGTGGTGGGATGACTCCATAACTGGAGTGCTCCAGTGATGGCTATAAGCTCTTCAGAAGGGACAGGCAGGGAAGCAGAGGCGATGGCTCTGTATGTTAGGGAGGGTTTTGGCCGCACAGGGCCCAAAGGCAGTGATGATAAGGTTGGGTGCCTGTGGGTAAGGATCGGGGAAAGACCAACAAGACAACCTGACCAACCTTATCTCCTTTAATACCAGGTGACCCAGCTAGTGGATGAAGTAAAGGCTGTCGATGTAGTCTACCAGGACTTCAGCAAAGCCTCTGGCACCATCTCCCATGGCATGGGAAGCTTTCAGCCCATGGCCTGGACAGGTGTACTTTTTGCTGGGTTAAAAAAAGGCTGGCTATACCCAGAGAATAGAGGTGAATGCTGTCACATCCTGTTGGTGTCCATACACTAACAGTTTCCCCCAGGGCTCAGTACTGGGGCCACTCCTGCTCAATATCTTTATTGATGATCTGGATGAGGGGGTCGAGTGTACTGTTAGTACACAAGTTCACAGATTATACCAAGTTAAGGGGGACTGTTGATCTGCTGGAGGGTGGGAAGGTCCTGCAGAGGGATCTGGACAGGCTGGAGGGATGGGCCAAGGCCAAAGGTATAAGGTTCAGCAAGGGCACTTGTTGATTCTGCATTTGGGTCACAACAACTCTGTGCAGTGCTGCAGGCTGGGGGCAGACTGGCTGGAAAGTGGCCCAGTAGAAGAAGACCTCCTAGGTCCTAGGGGTGCTAGTCAACAGTGACTGAACATGAGACAGGAGTCTGCCCAGGTGGCCAAGAAGGCCAATGCCATCCTGGCCTGCATCAGGAACACTGTGGCCAGCATGACCAGGGGAGAGATTGTTTTTCTATTCTTATCACTGTTGTGGCTGAACCTTGAGAAAGTTGTATGAGGAGCAGCTGAAGGAGCTGGGGGTGTTTAGTCTGGAAAACAGGAGGCTCAGGAGTGACCTTATCACTCTCCACAGCTACTTGAAAGGAGAGTGCAGCAAGGTGAGGACCTGTTCTCCCAGGCAACCAGTGACAGGGGGAAAGGACATGGTCTTAAGTTGCACCAAGGGAAGTTCAGGTTGGACATCAGGAAGAATTTCTCCACTGAAAGGGTTGTCAAGCTTTGGAAGAGGCTCCCCAGGGAGGTGGTAGAGTCACTGTCCTTGGAAATGTTCAAGAAATGACTGGACATGGCATTTAAAGTTATGGTTTTGTTGATATGCTGGTGTTTGGTCAAAGGCTGGACTTGATTATCTTGGAGGTCTTTTCCAACCTAAATAATCGTATGATTCTATGATTAGATCCTTGCTCTAAGGAAAGTAAGGATATATCCTCTGACACTTGCCTGTAATAACTATTGCTCATTACTTACTTTTCAAAATCTTTTTTTTTTTTTAGTATTTCTAATTGCCACTCTGATATGAGCTATCATAGGACAAATTAAATATTTTTCACTTTTATCTGTTTTTCTTTGTTTTAGTTTTAAGAAATGACTAATTATAATTTGGCATATTCTCATGCAGTTGTTTTCTAGACTGTTTCTCACTCTACATTCTTGCTGTCCATCATGTCTTATCAAAAAAAAGGCCATAGATTCCACCAGAAAGTCTGTAAGTTTTAGGAGACCAGATGCTACAGTCTAATTAAAGACAAAGTTCCAAAAACATTTTAATCTCTCCAGCTGCACTAGTACAGCCTACTCTTTATAGTGTCATGCCACAAATTAACAGATTAGGTTTTTGCACATGTTCTTTCCTCTTGATATTGATTACGCATCTGATATTTAAACAATAATCAGGTGAGTAACACAGATGTACAGTTCCTATTCTAATGGTGAAGGTGTGGCATAAAGATAATGAGCTGTCCAGTTTTATACCTCTCCGAGTAGTGATTCCTTACTTGTTCCTTTTATAAGGTCATAGAATTGACAGGTCAGAGTGCTGCAGGACATGGTCTGCTTTTTCTGTTTTGGTTTTTGCTTTTTTCCAATTGTCCCCAGAATACTTCTATTTTACTGTATATGTACCTCATTTGTATCTTTTCCTGCTATGAAATGACATTTATTTATTCCCCACTTAATTCACATGGCACTCACATTAACAGAGATATCATCATACTGTGTTCTGAGTTTTTATTCCACTCTCATTTTCCTGTGGACATCTGGCTATCACACTTAAGTGCAAGTTGCCTCCTACTGCTAATGTAATAAAAACATGATAATAAGCATATAATGTTAGAGAAGGAAATTCCGGGAATTAAACTTGTTTTCCTTAAATCACCCAGTCATGGGCAGGTAGTGTTGCAATATTAACTTTCTCAGGTTTAAACATGGAGTAAACCTTACACTCATAAACTAAAATGAACTCTAGAATCAGCTGAGAATTATTCCAAAATAGCTGTCCTTACTTCTATTACATTGAAATTTGGTGTAAATGTAGCTGCATATACATATTATTAAACATTCTGAGTTTTTCACAAGACCAGAACTTTCTCTCCTTGATGTGGAAGTGAAGGTCACCCTCCAAGAACACACATAGCACTCAGCTACACGCTACAGAATCCTCACTGTGAAACTTATACCTCATCATTACTCAAAGCTTTAATTAAAACACGTTTTAGCCTTTACAACATCATAACACCTCTACCAAGTTGGATGGCCATGATCAGACTGCTACCTATTGTAACAAATACCCTCTTATTTCCCTTCCTTCTTAACTTTTTTGTCTGCAGGGCTATTTCTCTTACATTTTTCTCACTCTTCCTTATCACCCTGCTGTGCAGCATTTTATACCCTTTCTTAAACATACTTTTTCAGAGTCACCAACATTGTGACTGGTATTGTGCCCAGATGTCTCCTGTGGTATTTCTGTTTTAGAATCTGTTAGAACCATCAGGAACTGGCTGTGTCCAACATGGATAGCCCCCGGCCTCTCCTCACAGGGTCAAGCTCTGCAGCCCCCATGCTGCCAACCCTTTGGCACCAATATCCATTACAGATTAATTGGCCACATAAAATAAACTTCAAAAAATGGAAGAAAATTGATGGTCATAGTTTTTAAAAATAGGGATATCATGGCAAACTTCGTTATTTTTATATGCTTTTAGGAAGACAGCAGTGTAATTTTTAGGATTAATAGTGACTAGAATAGCTAAAACGCCAAAATATCATACAGCAGATAAGCAGCACTGTTCACTCTGCAATATTTAGATTTTCAGAAAAGCCAGAAAATTAGGACAATGTTCCAAAAATTGCCCAAATGTTTCATTAATTGCTAGAAAGTTCTTATAAGTCTTGGCAATGTTTTCCTTTTGATTTGTGCCAGGGTTGATGCAAGCTGCCACTGCAGGAGAGGATGCCACTGTCAGTGAAGGGGTGCATACAGAATAGTCCACTGCCACCTTAGGCAGTGTGGAGCTGATCCCATTCTTGTTTGCTAAATAATGAAATACAATCTTCCAGATTATCAGCTGACTGCAAGTAGCATGGTCTTTCTTATTCTTCCCTTCCCTTTACATGGGTGTACTTGTACCCACTCAAACTCCCAAAATAAGTGCATCTCCAACCCCAAACCATAACATTTATTACATAGATGTTAATACCAAAGGTTCGCAGGCAATAACCCCAAAACATCCAAGAAAAACTTAAGTTCTTGTGTATCAGGGCATGCTTTAGCTGCATTTATTTATTTTTAGATATATAGAAATGATCTACAATGAAGTATCAAAGGAATTTTTTCTTGGGAGGAGGATTTTGTAGAAGGTACAATTTTCATACTGCCACACCTGCAAAGGTATTTTGCTGTGAATCAGTAAAAAGTATGAAAATATTTTTCCTGTTTGATTTCATAAGGCTTTGAAAGCATAAGATTCTGGGTCTTTTCCTGTTCATTGCCATGACCTAGTTCAAATGTCTACTTACAGTCTGAAGAACATGGGCTCTGTGAGTCCACTCCAAAAAATGTTATATCCCCAAGATATGTCACATGAGAAAGGAAGGCATATTCACTTTTTTTTTCCCAAGATCTAAGTTGCTCCTTTTTTTTTTTTTATCTTTATTTCAGCCTAAATAATGCAAACCCATAGATATAGAGGCTTCAGCCATCACACTAAAATTTCGTCAGCTGTTTCCTACCACACATACATGCATACATAGAGTTGAGAAGGGGGAAGGAATGCTTGGAGAGAAATAACTGATAGCTTCTCTCAGATATTGATACCCTCTTCATCTAATAAGGTCAAACTCATTCATCAGCCAAAGCTTAACGTATGGAACTCTGACTCCAGCAATACCCTTTAATTTCATTTAATTGGAACCAGCTCATAAGGATCTATAAATTTGTCCTTATCAACCAGGACTCTGTTGGAAAGTTCCTAACAGAGACAAGGAGAAATGGAAAGTTCTTACTGCATTCTGTTACTCTGCCAGCACACAAAAAATGTGCCAAATTCTGTTCTTTTTCATGAAATTTCACATCTATGCCCAGTAGTCTGTAGTTTTGAGAGCAAAGCTTAGTATGCCTCTCCACATGTTCTCAGTGAACACTCAGGATAGATATTACTAAACAGTGGGCAAAGAGTGACAAAATCTGACCCTATAAATCCCATAAATTCTAATTATCTTCAAATGAAAATATTTCAGTGTCCTTGACAAAAGGATACATCCTGCTATGCGTATGAGTGTTAAATACCTGCTTGATTCCACAGGAAGACTTATTTTTATGACAATGATTAGTTTCAATGATTGTCTTTTACCTTCTTTGATGAATGTCATTGAGCCTTATAAGGAAAAGGCAAGTGAAATTTTTGAGTCTAAAAATGTAGAACAAGTTTACATTTTCAACAGAAAACTATATTCATAATTGCATAACAAGAATCAGGCCCCCTGGTCCTTTGAGTTTAGTCAGAGCGAGAGGAGATAAATACTCTCATCCTATACAGTTAAGCAAAAGAGAAAGTCAGGGGAACCAAATGCATAGTGCATAAACCAGTATTTGTTTATCCATCTGCCTTATTTTTCTACTCTATCCAGAGATTAAGGCATATAAGATCCTAAATTAAGTATCCCAAAGGAGCAATTGCAAGTAGCTATCTTTTTTAAAGCATTGTGGATTTCTTTTTCTAATTCCTTAAATAATTAAGAATTTGTGACAGTTATGTTCCAAATTAATGGCAAAGAAATTGGCTGTAACACATAGAATACTGTGTTCCATTGCTTACAACATGATTTGGGAGCACTATTTGTATTATGCTTATGCTCATTTCCTCAAATAGCACGAGTCTGACTGGGTGCAGTGATAATTAAAAAGCAAACAAACTTACCTATTTGGTTAATGTGAGAAGCAAAGAGACTGTAAACTGCCCTGCTTGGAAGTGGTATACTTCATTTCCTAGCACATGTTGGCGAGACATTGCATGCCCATAGCAGGATTGCTCTTAATGTAAGCCATGTTTCTGGAAAAGGACTAAGCACATTGTGTAAGATAAGCAAGAGAGAAAGGAAACAGATTATTGTTTATAATTATTTGGGTTTAGAATTTTTTATTTAAACAGGTAAAAGCTCAGATTTTGCTTTAAAGAAGTACCTGGCACTTTACAATAACTATCTACTTCTTTGTCCTTTCTTTGGGGGAAAAAACTTAGAATAAAGCCAATTCCCACAAAAACATCTTTGAATGAAGCATTGTCTGAATGAAGCATAGTTTTTTTGTCAGATGCTAGACAGATATCCATACTGGTTGTTTTGAGGCTGTTGGGACCAAAAGGGAAGCAGAGTCCTCTTTTTGAAGATACATATATTTCTGTTAGAAGACTTCCTCAGTAGTCTAGAAACGTTTTCTTCCCCTTGCTGAAGTGAAAGAGGAAATTTATGAAGTCAGCACCTATTGATCATTCTAAATGTTAAAACTGTCAAAAAGAAAGCTTATAATTTTTATTTTTTAATTAGACTTGCTAGCCACTAATCACATGTGCATAAGTAAATTTTAAAATGAGGATGAACTGTCAACTACCAAAAAGAAAATGATACATTAGTGGAGAAATGTTACAAACTAAGGCAGACATTTTTGCCATTTGCTGCTTCACAACTGGAAAGCAATTCATGAAGATGTATTCACAGCCCTTAAAGATCAGGAATGACAATACTTCTATTTTCTTATGTCAGAATGAAAATTTAGGTTTCATTGGAGGCCTTAATGACTTGTGATATCAGAAGAGGCATCCTGTCCAAGAGAAAGTAAAATTTTTTACACAGTTAAGTACTGTAAGATTGTGTGTAGAAGCAGCAGTATGGGAAATCACCTGCAACATGAAACGTAAGAGGTGGGGACCAGCCAACTGACATTATCAAGGATTAATAGTTCTTGGAAACATTGTCCAAATACTTATTTTCATGATGAGAAATAATAGCAAAATCTTGTCCCAAAAAGTCATACCTAATTGATAGAGTCAAATAATTTCAGAAGAGTCAAGGATCTTGCTGAACAAAATATATTTTTATTGTATTACTTGGCATACTGACCCTAGCTTTCATTTGCACTGAAGGCCCATTAAGATGTATTTATGCTTTTGTCTACACCACACTTCCAAGTTAGTGAAGACAGAATGCATTCCAGGATGTTTATATAATTCCTAGGATTTTGGCAATGCAATTGTCTTTGACTGTTATACTTAATACTGATTCCAAATATAAGCTGAGAAATGTGTTTGTATTGTAATCTTTCTTCCACTGGGGGAAAAAATAAAATGTACTTTAGACCTCAGGATAAAGACTTGGGAAGAACTAATCACTTTAATCCATCTCAATACAACAGATTACACATAAGGGTTAATATTGCTGTTAGAGTTTTCAGCAGTAGTTTCCTCTACTCATTACACACATTAATCTCAGTGAAAGTATGTTATCCTAGTTTATCCTAGCATAAATACACTTTTAATGTTTCTAGTAAATTAAATTTTTCACATTAAATCTGCCAGTACTTTTAATCTCTATAGAAGAAAAATGAAAGCTAGGTGTATTCTGAGTGGGGGTTTTGGTGGTGGACACAGGATGTTTTGAGTTTGGGGTATTTTATTTGATACCTATAATTTCATTAGAAGAGCATTTTTATTTATAAAGCCATCAAGCTTGACTTTTCAGCAACTCAGTATTCATTTACATTCTGATAGAAATTCATCGTTACACAGGAGAAAATCCAAACACTTATCCCTCTTCATACCAGAGGATAAATTGCACAAGGTAATCTTTAATAAAACGTGGATGAAATGCAAAATTATGATCTACCTTCAACACCTGATTTACAGGAAAACATCTTTTTGACTTCTCTGGTTTAGTGAAGCTCTTTCTACTTTGTACCTCTGCAAGCAGTGCTGAGGATTAGCATAAAAAGGCTAAATAATAAAAAAAAAAATTAGTATAATTAATAAATGATCCTTCCATGAAAATATTACAAACTCAGAATGAAAAATGTCAAGGCATCTTTTTGTTTGGAACACAGAATAATCAATTCATAGAATGGCTGGAGTACTGTAGAGTACAGTCTTTTGGGAAGGGCTTAGTGGTGATGGTTATGTGATGTCCATCCAGCATATATCTTGGTGCACAATTCTCAAGTCAAAATGGACTTGTATTCTTTGACTAACTATAAAGCTTGCACTGAAATTTCTAAGATTTAACAAAATGCCCTCCTCACTCCCCAAACCCCCAAAACCCCAAAGAAACACACCAAAATCAACAAAACCACAAAAACCAAAGCTGTAATCAGTATGTGTCTTCTTTGTTCTATGTTGGTAGGTAAATTTAGTAATTTAAATTTGCTTCAAACAGTAGACTTTGATTTCTGGCTTCCAGTAGAAAAAAAAAAAATGATTGACAGCAGCTGTCACTGCTAACAGAAGCACTTAAAAACAAACAAAGAAGAGCTAGGAAAGATGTCAAGAGTATTATCTCCAAGGTAACAGTTTGATCATAGATCCTAGAGAAAAAATAATGTCATAGGTTCACTTTTTATTATAAGAGTGAGAAGTATTGAGATATGAGGTGGAAAAAAACTAAAAGCAAACTGCATATTAAAGCCTTTCAATTGTGTTAGTAAACTCTCCGAATTTTTAAAATGACTCAAACTTCTACCATCCCTGTTTTAACTGCCACCACCACTTTTCCTTGGACATTCTGTTAACATTTTTGACAGCATTTTCAGATAATGGGAGATCTGTGTTTATTATTCCAGCCTAGGAATAATACATTTTTTATCAGTCATACTATTCATTTATTTCCACTTTTTGGCCCTAGAATACAACAACTAAGAAACTCGACTTAATCAGAAAATTTAGAGGTTTAGAAGAGACAAAAGTCCAGTAACTATCCCAAATTTATTTTACAGCATCATCATTTCAAGTTGAAATTAATTTGTGTATAAAAAGACCATTCAGATCTCTGTTCTGCTCAGAAATTTGGATAGTTTTGTTTAATGTCACTCACATTAAGTATTAACTGTTTTCTGAAGCCAAGCTAACCTAAGAGTAGCAATAATAAAAATGTTTTGTGATTACTTATGTGTAACTTCACATATTTCCCCAATCCCCATATATATATGACTAATTTTTTTAAAAAAACAACTTTAAAGCTTTAAAAGAAAGGGTTTTGATTTTTGTTGTTGTTGTTGGTTTTGGTTTGGTTTTTTTTTTGTTTGTTTGTTTTCTTTTTGTTTTGATTTTTTTTTCCTTTTTGAGTTTTTTTTTTTTTTTGGCAGATACCTCTTGAAAGGAAACATCTTTTGCATTTAATTTACATACTTGGTTATATTTCAAATTTTCTTTTTCTTTTTCAAACATTCACTAACTCATTTAACAAACTGTCAAATTGAAAAGTGAAAATCCCCCTCATTTAGGCCTTTCATTTAAATGCTGTTGAAAAATAACTGTTATTTTGATGTTTGCATCTTTCTCCGGTCTGTATCTACATTAATTTATTCCAGTCAATATCTCCTACATTTAGTGTCCTCTAGTTGCCAAAAAGGTCAGTGATCTTTATCAATGGGCTGGTATTAAGGATTTTAATCATAATTAGCTGCCTAATACCTAAAGTGTTATGGAAATAATAAAAAAAAGTTAGTTATCTACCTATCTTATCTTTGCACATATAAGTATTTGAATGTTCTAAATATCTGAAGCTTGCTTCAAGTTTTCACTTCATCCATGCATCCATTCTTCCAGTTAAGTGACATATATTTGTGCAGTGATTCTGAAAGAATTTATACATGAAACCCAGAAAGTAAACAATGTATGCCACTTCTGATTACTTAAGTTTTCTCATGTTCATTTTTAACAATATTTTTTAATGTTCTATTTATTTGAGTCTGTACAGAACATATGTGTCAGAAATAGCAAGAAGGAGTGTAAAAGGAGTATAAAAATGTGAGTAAAAGCTGCAGTGTTACAAAAACAAATTATTGACATGTTGTTTACCACTAACTTTGGTAGTTTCTTTTTGCCAACAGAACAATGACAATAATACTGTATGAAGTGCACTCAGGCTTAAAAAGCATTTATATCAGGATCTGAGCATTATTTAAATGTATCCACCAGTAACTTATTCTAAAAAATATACCACTAAGAAGCAGCCTAGAGTATAAAAGAAAAATAAAAAGCAAGCAAATTATTCTGTAAAACCAGCAATATAGCAATATAATATGACATGTAGAATGTGATGATATCTTCTTGGTGACTTGACACAGAACAGCACTGGCTGTGGCAGGTGAAAACAATGGGCATCTGTTGTGTGCAGGAGGGGACCTACTACCAAAAGCTGCTCAAGAAAGAACAATGAATTTTCATTTTTGAGAAAGAATGTTCTTGCAACTCCCCCCAAACCAATGGATGCTATAAACAATCAATGCGTCATAAGCGAAAATGTAAAACCAGGCATGAATATCAGGCATAAATGGAATGCTAGCAGGAGGGGATTTCATTTAAAATGGCCTGGGACACAAGTCTGGCTTTTGCGCAGTCCATGCTTGCCTTTCTCCAGTCAATTCACCCCAACATTGCCAGAGAGTAAAATACTGGTTCTGCTGTGGAAAATATGTGTTTGGCATTAAATTTTTTCAGTCCAGAGTTTCAACTCAAGTGAGCAGTGTGATATTAACAGTATTAATTTTGCACATGACAGGAATAATTTTTCATGTTTCATCTTCACTGGTTTCTCATTCATAGTGCACACACATCTCAGTGAAGCAAACTTCCAGAGAGGATGGCCTAATTCATGTGATTTTATAACTTTAATTCGAAATTAAGAGTGTGCCAAAATGTACGTAGACAAGTTCTGAGAAAAGTTGTTGCAGAACTCACAACAGGCTTTCTGCTTTGCAAGATAATGAGCCTAATAAAGTCTTACAAAACACCAAAAATATACTTTAAGGAAGTGAGGGGAAAATAATCCGACATATTAGTAGTTACATGAAAAGACGGAAATTATTTCAGGAAAATACAACATTCTCTATATTAACTTAGGTGACTCATTCTCTTTTACAGACTATCTTCCTATATTGCATTAGAGCTTTTCAGAAGAAGAAAGAGTACCTTAGAGTATTTCTGTTAAGGCCATGAAGAGGGATTTTTTTTTCAGCCAGACACATTTGCCTCATCATAAGCTCTGAAACTTGGAAGAACAAAACTATTATGGCATGATAAGACATTTTGAAACAGTGCTGGGAGGTGTAATGCTTCAGTGAGCAGACTTGAAGGGTGATGTCATTATTGTCTACAATTTCCTCATGAAGTGTAGCAGAGAGGAATCTCTTCTCTCTGGTATCTGGTGATTGGATGTGAGCTAACGTCTTCAACCTGCGTCAGGGAAAGTTCAAACTGGATATTCCGAATAAGATCTTCTCTGAGAGGTTGGTCAAGCACTGGAACAAGCTCCCCAGGGAAATTGTCATGGCCCCAGGCTTTTTCCTGTTCAAGAAGCCTTTCAACAATTCCCTTGTATTGTTTATCTTTCAGGTTGCCCTGTATGGAATCAGGAGTTGCACTCGGTGATTCTTGTGAGTCCATTCCAAATCAGGATATTCTATGAACTTATTATCTAATTGTTAAGGAATAACATTCCTGTATAAAGTTTTTTTTCATGAATTAATAATTAAAATTGTACTTATAGACAATTTATATTTGATTTGTAGTTTAAGTAAATGAACAAAAAAACCCCTTAGGTTTTAAATTTTTCTTTTTTTAACATGTATAGATACAGGAACAAAGATATTTCACCAGAGGAATTACAGATATACTCAATTTCTGAAGAAAGAAAAATATTCCTTTGAAGTTTTCAAAGTTTCAGGGCTTTGGAACACTTTTATTTTTGTTTGGGAAACCTGCTTTCTGATTCCTGCAGAACAAAAGGACTTTATCACATACCTGTATACTTGTTATGCTTGTGAAGGATACTTAATTTTTTCCTTAATATGTCAGAAGTTGTAAGGGATAATTACCCTTTTCATATGACCTCCATATCTGCAGTGTATATATGGGCAATGCTGTATCATTTGGCAAAAAGTTGTTAAGCAGAACAATTTTTCTCAAGTTTTTTCCCTTCTTATCTGCTACAGAGTAACAGATTATAATCCTCAATTTATTCTTTTTAGAAAGTATTTTTTTTCTGGATCAGAAAATGAAACTCCCCATTGAGTTTATTCAGTGTTATTCAAAATAAGAGCTTGTATAGTAATCTAATATCTAATATCTAATATCTCATCTAATATCTATTATCTTGTATAGTAATCTAATACCTAGAAAACAAAAATCTAATAGAAAAATAGAGTATTTATCATAGCCCAAAATGTAAGCACTCCAGTTCATGAAAAGCTCTTTGTTCTCCCTGCATGAAATGGGAGAAAATTTTTTTCTAAGTTTACATTATATTAAGATTCTGTGTCAACTCCCATGTGGACCACAGTGTGCTCCAGTGCCTGCTGTGCTATCACATTGGAGTGGGCTCCTAAATCACCTGTCAAAAAGCAAGCTCAAAAGCACTGCAAAAATTTCAAATTTTATACTATTACACTTATTCATTACTAAGTCTGACAGGGAGCTTGTTACACTTTCAACATATAAAAAAATGACATTTTTGAAGGTTATGCTAGATTTTTTTAGCGAGATTTGCTTATCAGGTGAATTTTGAATAATATTAATTAACCGGTTGGTCAATTGGGAGTAACAAGTTGCTCGCAGCTATATCAGAAATGTACTAATTACCAAGCTGAACAAAATAAACACATTTAACTCTATAAGTCTTCACTTTGGCAAGAGGATGTTCTCAAACATAAGAAGATGAAATAGACAAACTAGAGGGTCTGAAACTTATGAAAACACACTCTTCTTAATAGAAAAAAGCATTTAGGTCATGAACTAAAATTTTGGGGTCCAGGTACATCTAATACAAACATGAACTTTATTATTCTGTTTTTTCAGGAGAAATGCCCTAATCCTATACAACTATGCAACCACCTGGTATTTGCATGTCTAGGCTGAACGCACACAGTTAAAATCCCATGCTTTATTCATAGCTAGCTCTTAAAATGGGACTGTCTATTTGCTTCATGGCATTTTCTTAAATACAGTTAAACAGAGTAGCTATACCTGCTGTCACGAGTTCAGTTCATAAACCGAGAGCTGTAGCTAAGTTTTGAATACAAACTTTTTCTTGAAATATATATATTTTGAAGGGGTTTTTTTGAAGCATAAATATGCTAACTAGACAGATTTTATAAGCAGTCTTCTTAGGACACAGATAAAAGCTAATCTCAACATTTGAAGTTTTCTGTAAATTTACAGTTTATTTATGCTGCTCTTAGGTATTGTATAGTACCTCTTAAAATTAATGTAATGAAACTTATGACCAAAATATTTCTGTAATATTTAAAATTTTATGCAATAATGCTGTACCTCAAGTTGCCTCTTACCCATGAGGTGTAGGATATACATTGACAATAAACCCACTGATGATTTTTGGTTGAATTTTAACATATCTAAGATAATTATTACAGGCAAATAATTTCAAACTTAAAAACTTTTCATATGCATATTTAAACTTGTTCTGTCCTAAATGAGACTACTATTCTCATCATTAATTGAAGCTACAATAAAAACAACTGAAGAAGAAAAACATGGCAGCAGATGAAACACTGCAAAAAATAAAAACAATAAAAAAAATAATAAACCAATCAACACACAAAACCCATCACCACCACCAGTATTTGGTTATCTGTCTGTTTAAACATAAAAAATTTGTCCAAAATAATGTTGGTTCAAAATTTACTTTTCCTATACTTCTATCTGCCCCCTTCTTTCTTCCTTCAGAATGTATTATTATGTATAAACACACACAGATGTTCTTCAGAGATAGTGAATTTTGGTTAAGCTACCCTTTATATTAATAAAATAGTAATATGTTTTTTATAGTAGAATCCAAAATAATCCAATTTGCTATGACATAGATGAAATTCTGGCACTCAAACCTTATTTAGACTGCAGGTCCTGCCTTTTTTTCGTAGCTTCCTAGCCCACTCCACTTTTTACCTCTCGCCCAAGAAAATGATTGAAGATCTTCCAGTGCTTCAAACTTGCATAATTAAGAAGTATTTTATGGAAATGTCATTTATGACAGGTTGAAAAACAGTATATTTTCTTACAATCATTCTTCCTTTAACAGGTGAGTTTTAGGGAAATCATAAGTGGACTTTTTAGAGTTTTTACTCTTTCTATGATTGTTAAAGACTGAAGTACCTTTAGAAGACTTGTTATGACTCTTCATTTAGAGAATGGACTGAACAAAGAAATTTAAAAAAAAAAGCCATTGAAGTGGGTTTTTTTCTGAAGCACTGCATTAATTTAAGAAAAATAAAATTCACCTATATTCCATTTTGAGGCAATCATAGTAGTTGCAGCTTTTTAACATAAACCTCGTGAAAAGGAAGTCATGGACAAAATGTCCATAAGTGTAAGTTTGGATTTCAGATGTTGGGTACCGCCACAATGCACACAATTGAATTTTATATTTAGTGAAGATACTGCTCAATGTTAAAAGCACAGATAAGCCTTTGTTAGTATTTTGACCTTTTATAGGTTTGTTGTTTTTTTTTTTCATGTTTTGATCAATAATCAAAAAATCTTTATTTCCAGTGTTAAAAATAAACAATTTTCTCTCTTTGTAAATTATCTTTCAATTCTGACTTCTGGAATGACCAAACTAGGGCAGTTATTTCCAACACAAATAGAACACTAAACTACCTTTAGGCTCAATAAAACAGGTTTTTTGGGAAGAAAAAGAAACAAAACTTCCATGAACAGATGTAAAATAACGAGATGAATACTGATGTGTACGAAAATAATTTTCAATTCCTTAAAGCAAAATAAAATACTATAAAATAGATTTTGGATAGAAATGTTTCCATTATAGCCAATGGTGGGTCTTCCAAAAATATGCAGCACTATTAAATGGTCAGATACTCATAAAAGTCATGAATCAAAATGGGTGCTTTAATTTTTTTTACATGTTTGGTATTATAAGACATTTTCTGTGACACCAGTTGGTTACCCATGCAGTCAGTGTATGGGTAAGTGCAATTGGCCATGAAAAATAACTTACAGCTGCTTTGAATTCCTAGGGACTAAAATTTGCCAGAAAATGCTGGATAATATAACTTTCAGTTTCTAAATATGGACAAGTATCACTTTCGTTTTGAAAAGATATATAGATTCATGTACATTGTGAATACATACTCTGAAAGGACTGTCATATTCAAATAATTTGGCCTAAAATATGAAGAAAAAAAATGCAAGAACAGGAGAAAGTAGCATAAATACTCGTGACTTTTTATTTTCAAAACCTAAAATCCACCCATAAAATCAAAAAGGAAAGCTGAAGTGCCAGAGAGAATGAATTATTGAAATAGGCAGTAGACACTCTGATTTTATATTGTACCAAGATTAAACTGATACATAGTGGAAAAATCATATAAATTTTGGACACAGATGATACAGAAAAATTGCTAGATGAAATAACATGTTTAGAATCCAAGCACATCTTCTTAAATACAAAGAACAACAACAACAAAAGTAATGATGAAAGCTACTCTTCGTAGGGATGTTGAAATAATTAAGATTCAGATTATGAAATTATTTGAGATACATCTGTTCATCTGGGGTTTTGCATGTAAGTTTCAATGATTATTGAATTATTCAATGACTATTATTATGCTGACTCTAAGCGTTTCACTCCTTAAGAAACTTCTTGGAGAGTAACTTTTAAAGAAGCAGATACATATCAGGATGAAAATAAAACTTTACTGTCATATATACAGAGTTGTTATGTTAGTACTTTTCCCCATAACACTAGTGGAGAGGCATATGTATGTTTAAGCTAAAATTAAGTGGCTGGCTTTTCAAGAGTTTAGGTCGACCAGATGTCATGTTGGAAGAGCTGTTCAAAGAACTTCAAATTTACTGCCTGTATCAGAATTTCTTAAGGAAGGATTTGTACCTTTAGAGTAAAGGGGGGTGTTAATCTTCTAATTTCAGTGAGGAAAATGATAAATTTATAGAGCTTAATTTTTAAGTTAAGAGGTAGTTTTTTCACCTTTTTTTTCAGTAAAATGTCACCTATCTCTTCTCTGATGTGTGGATTTAATTCATAACACAGATTTAACCTGAGATCTTGGCAGTAGAAATTGATCAATTTAATTGGAAAATTCTATTCTTCATCCATACATGAAATGAATAAAATGGTGCACAGTTTTTGCTAGTGAATCTTTGACCTTTTATCTTATTTTACTTTCCAATACATATTTTTCTCAATGCAATTTTCTATGACAGGAGGCAAAGCCTCAGATGACTTAATGATGATGGCCTAGTTGGAAAGGATGGAATGATCTCATGCCTATTTCAGTTCATAAAGGAAACAGCACTACTTATTTAAACTGTTACAGTCATTACAGTCATCAAGATACTTATATAGAAGAATAACCCAATGTAGTTTCAGTATAATTGCCCAATCAAATTTCAGTATGGTAAAATACTTCAGATTCATTCAAAAAAATCGGATGTTACACACACGCCTTGTTTGAGCAATGGTATTTCTATAAAATAAATTATAATGCCTAGCAAATTATGGATTTCTGGGTTTGGGTAACTGCTCAGAAGTTGCCATTAATTTTTCCCACCAACAATCATAATTGTAGGCAATTATATGGGAATATTTTTAACAGATAACATGGATAAAGGTTAAGCTAGAAGGGACTGTTAGCTGTGAGGTTGTTCACTTTTTCCTTACATGAATCTCGTGCTCACTGGGATCTTCAGACAAAGTTTGTTGGAGAAACCATCCTGTTGAGTTACAAGGTACAGAAAGGGCCCTTTTGCTTTCTAATCTTCTTGGAGAACAGCCTAGGTGTGTCTGGGTCCAATCTTAGACCTAGTTTTAATCAATGGTTTCTGTCTAAGGATCATATGGGAGTAATTGAACCTTTATACAACTTTGTCCTGTAGGATTAAGGATGGCAAACCAAATAAATTGATTACGATAATGAATAGACTAAAATACCTTAATCAGAATTGTTTACTACACAGTCTAGGCAGCTATAGCTACTATTTTTGAAGCAATATTAAAGCAGTTATATTAAAACTTGCAAAACAAATTATTAAGTAGAGATTGGGTTTACTCATTCATACCAATGACTGTGGGGGAATCTGTTTTGCTTATCCTTGAGGAGTAACTTTGATGGGAGTCCCCACTCAAAGAAGGAAGGGAGGGATCTCCACAAGTGCTCCGAAAAGAGGTGTGTTAGAAGACCCTTCCTTTAGAAGAGTGATATTGGGCATCTATAGAATAAAGGGGCTGACTATCCATCTGATGTCTCCGGGTTGGCAGCTTTAGACAAGACTTGTTGGTTCCTTTATCAGGTACTTTATCAGGTACTTTGTTCATACTCATGATTTGAAGTGTGGGTTTAATGGGTCTGGCTGTTTTCACCACCAGCAGTGTGGCACCCCTTTATCCATTCACCACTTACAGCTTTGTAAATAGAGCATTGATCACGCTATTTTACCCTGACTCTAGGCAGAATATGTTGCTGTAATGTGCGTTACAGTTTCCATTTATTTATTTATTTATTTATTTATTTATTTATTGTGGACCCCAGCTCTGATTTTGCTGTGTCTTAAGCCAGGGCTCCCCTGATGGGGGAGGAATTCTCTTAAATCAGGCCTCCTCTGATGGAGGAGGAATTTACAGTCCTTGCCAGGAGTCCGATAGATGAAAGAAACTTTCAGCACTCTCTGCTTTAAGATAGTTTATTAAGTCTTATCAGAGAAGTAAAGTCACTAGTATGACCCAGACACAGCACAGAGCAGAGAATGCAGCAAAATGCTCGCTTACCAAGATAACACGGCCTTCTTAAAGGTAAATCATCCAATAAAAACTTAAAATGAAAGATATTTTCACTTTTCTTCCAATGTTAGACAAATGCTCCTGTCACGTACACAGGAACTGCGGAATTTTTTATCCAACCACTTCAGACATCTCCTACTGCAGAATTTGGAGTATTAGAAGAAGAAGAAGAAGGTCTAGAAACAACAACAATCCTCCATTTTAGAGTTTTTGCTTTTTATCTAATTACTACATTAATAAACCCAAAACCTTTAGATTTTTCACCCTGTGATAACCTTACATAACATTCTATCATTTAGTTCACACTAGAGTAGATTCTAGTTCTTCCCAAAGGGTTGGCAGTTTTCTCCATGGATAAATGTCAAAGACAGTGTTGTCCAGCGGGGTAGAGCCCTTCAAAACAGGGAAATATTCTCTGCATTCTGGGTTCCCACAATTTATTTATTTATTTATTTTCTTCAATTTATTTATTTGTTGAGTATTTTTTTCTCCTTGTTCAGTTGTTGATATCATATTAGATAGGAAGGAACAGTTTGTTACGATTAAGAAAACCAAACTGGATTGTGGAGGCCAGTAGGCCACGTAGCAGAAGCCCTAAGTAAGTTAGGGTGACGGGAAGGCCTCTCCTGGGGTGCTTCGTTCCATTATGTTGACGCACCCCAGTTTAGCTTCCCCGGCTAGCCTGGCAGTCTCCCCGCCTGTGTCCCGCCCTCGTGCCCCCGGATTACTGGTTCCTGATGCCCCCTCTCCGCCCCTGCTGCCCCCATATGTAAACCTGCACCCTCACACACTCGCGCTCTCTTCGTCTTCACCTCTGGGCCTGCTCGCACGCGTGGCTGCCATAAACCTCTCCTGTGGGCGCTTCCCGGCTCTCTGCCTGGGACTTATGGAAGGAGCTATCCTGTGTGTGTGTTTGTGTGTTTGTGTGTGTGTGTAGTGCCCTGCTGAGCGGCTCTTAGCTTAGCTTTCAGAAGGTGGTGGCATACCACCATCGCTCACTGGCCACAACAATGGACCTCTCTCAGGGAAACAAGCACAGTTTTTCAAGGCTCCTTTAGCCTCATTAGAAATGAGTCAACTCTAGCAAGGCTACTTAAAATGCCGTTTTCAAAGCAGGACTTTAGGGTTGTTCAAACTCAGCTTTCATTAATGAGAATAGGCATCAATTCAACTGCTAATTCTTGAGTAATCTGTCTCTAACCTTTTTTTAAGTACTTTCTAACTTCTGCATTACCTTTCAGTCACTGTCCGACACCCCCTTTTTCTCTGGTTTCCATATTTGTGTTAAATATTTGAATTTCAAAATAATGTTTTAATTTAACCTCAAAAATTATGAAAAGAATAAATAAGGAATTTGAAGAGTAGTTTCATGTAAGCTTTCCCATATGGCTGACATAGATTAATCTCACGGTTTGTCGGTTTTAGGAGTTTAGGTTGATGTAACAGTTTATGTGATAAAAATACAACATATTTCTGTGTAATTGTTAAACATTTATTTTTCTGAACAAAGCCTAATTTATGTTAATTAATTGGATTTTGAATTTTAGTTCTGCTGAATAGTGTGCGTAGTCTTATTATTAGTTTCATTTTTCCATGTTCTAGTTCTCAAATATGTGATTTTGCATTTCTTGTGGGCCACTCCCTGCCGTTAGAAATCATGGTCTGAGTGTGTATGAAAGATCCTAGGTAGGGTAGAAATGTTAAATGGTGTGGTGGCATTCACTCTGTAGGAAAAAACTCATTATTCCCCAATTATTTTTTACATAGCTTGTTATTTCTGAGTAGAAATTTGGAATTTAAATAGATTTTAATGCAATTAGGTAACCTTCACATAAAAACACGTAAAAGATTGTGAAGCTGATTTTTTAAGACACTGTATGTATATGAACATTAGTCATATGGCTGTATGGAGGATCACAGCCTAAAACTGCAAAAATAACCCTACTTTACATAAAAGTAAAATCACACCCTGGTTGCTATGTTGTAGTATGTTCTTTTAAGGAAGTGGGGTGAAACAATTACTGGAAGTTTGTAAAAACTCCTGGTTTTAACACAACTCTCTGAAGAGATGATGAGAAAGTTGAAATGATACTAAAGCTAACCTATGCAATAGTGTTTATTATGCCCCAGCAGATACCTTTCCTAGAGAATTAACTGAGTAAACTAATATAATTTACCTTCACTTACTATATTAAATGAAATTTACTATGCAGATCACAAAAATCAAACTGCTAGCTTAGTACTGGGAAAAACATATTCTGCACAGCAGGAGGGACTCAGATGTTTAAAAAGGAGGGGCAGTTGAGATGTCCCATTTATATCAAAAGCTGACATATACAGACAACTTACAACACTCCTCCTTTCTAATTTTGGTGGGGGAGGCTGTGTGGTGTACACACTATGCCTAATATAAAAAACATACTACTGTTTAATCAACTGAGTCATGCACAGATTATTTAAGAATTTTAGGGAATGAAAACCAGAATAAATATAATGGGTGTATTTGACACAAACTTTGGCTCCATAAGCAGCAGATTCACTAGTTATTAGCTTATGGATATGGTTTTTGCGATACTTATATATTATATTATTATCAAAGTAGGATTTTCAATAGAACTAAAAGCAGACATCTGGTTCACCTAGGTCTTCTAGCTGGATTTGAAATGCAACATAACCTCAGGATCATGCATGTGCAGATACCAAGTCAACGAAGGTACACAGTTACACCAGTAAGAAGGAGTATCAGAATGTTGCACATTTGCATGAATATTTTTTTCTTCTTACTGGCGATAAAATGAGATATTACAGCAAACACTAAAACCCTGATAAGAGGGTCCTCACATAATGGAAAATGCAACTGTCTTGGGAATAGTTTTTGAAGTCTATCATGTTTCTAATGCTTCTGAACTTTGTGAAATGAAGGCTGCTGTTTTAAAGAGGGCACATCTTCTCCTGGTTTGATTTTCCAGGAATTATTTTAATTTCATTCTTACAGGGATTACGAATAGTTGGTTTATGAAATCTGTACAGTGAAATGCCATCTCATCACTGATTTTAGAAATTATTGTTTCTGATGTGATGAAGAAAGAAGGGTTCCATTTGCCTTGTCTCACATACTCATTTGATAGGGCAAAAGGAACTGTTTGAACCCCTTTAGGTGACAATATGAATGTTATTTCAAGCACTGGATAAATGATGTGGAAGTTCTTGCTCTAAGTTGGAAGGAAATATTAAGAAGCTAAGCACTGTCTGCAAGTATATAGAAAAGTGTTTATGTGTAGCTGAATATGCCATAATTTCATTGCTGCTGATGCATTAGTCTCATGACTTTCCTCACAGTCAAAGTTTACAGCTATTTGTCCTTTCTTTTGTCTTATGGGATAGGCTTTTGTGGATGCTGAAAAGCCTTAGCAGAGAAATGTTCCAGCTTTCTGCAGTATTCTGTGAGAACACTGTCTTTCTCACGCAAACAATGAGAAAGAGTGAGATGGTTTTTGTAAATGAGTTGCCTATCTTACACCTGCAGTTTGTTTTCTAAGTTTGTTATAGTTCCTTTGGAAAATATTTTGAAATAAGTGTTGTAGAGTCTTAGCCAATCATGCTGAGGGGTGGCTGGTCAGAGGACCAATGGTCTCCTGCCATCTTTGTGAACCACCTTATAAAAGGATAGATTAATTAATAGAAATGGCTTTTTTTTCTCCCCGGACTTGGATTTTGTGTTGTGCTTTTCTCTCTGTCTTCATACCCACAGTGAAAGGTTTTGTCATGAGAAAGTCTAGAGAGATCAAATGAGGAACAAGTACTGATCTGGAAATAACTGCTATCTCATACTGTAATGAAGCACACCAAACACGTTCCTAACTTGGAAACAAAACCCCACTTCGGACATAGATCACTGGATGCAGTTTTTGCAAACTGTAAAAAGTTGCATTGGACAGTGCCAAAAGAGTGATATTTATCACTGCAATTGCATGTTTCATAAAAAAAAAAA
>VZRO01003424.1:1049984-1084888 GCA_013397915.1 Daphoenositta chrysoptera
AAAGAAAAGTCATATTTCAAAGGCTATCAACATTAAAAAAATGGAAACGCTATTAGCAACTGCAATTAGCCTTTGAGAAAGAGCAATGCCTCTCAGAACAAAAGAAGCCACAGAAAATGCTTTTGTTTATATGTTTATTGAAAAACTCAATCCTGGATGAAATCTCTATCTCTTTTAACTCTGTAGGAGTTCCTAAACCGATACTTTTGTGATTTCAGTCAATGTCATGGCCTATATACAAGGTTTATATCCCAATTACCCAAGGAGAAAGGACTGAGAGCATCTCAAATAATGAATTAATTTCTTCAATTCCTTATATTTCTATGTCTTTAAATCAATCTGCTTGGTATGGACCAGTTAGTCTATACGTAATTTTGTGTTTCTCTATTTACACTTAAGGTAGAAAAAATTTCCAAAAAAGCTCTGCAAATAGGCTGGTTAGTTATTTCTCATCAACACATAACTTCATTAGCTCTTACTTGTTCATTTTTTAATCTATCTTCTTCTCATGTATAGGTGAAAGAAAACATTTTTTTGTTTGCCATTCACCAGAGACAGAACTTTTTCTTGCGTGGAAATGTTTATTGATACACTTAAATGTTTGTCTGAAGGAACCTGCTCAAATGGATTCCTTGTGACTTGAGGCTGATAATCGATAGGAATTAAGAACATTTTGAATTACTGAAGCAAATGTTGGAGATAAACGGTAGGGGTTAAAACACATGTTTAAGTAATTTCTTGAAATAAGCCATGGGAAATGGGGTTCATAAGTGACCCCTTAGTAACAGGATCAATTATTTTTAATTAAAATTTAAAATAGGACTAATGAGGTGATTGTAAAAGCTCTTCCTTGAACCACTAAAACCAAAGGGAGAAAAGAGAGGCAAGGGGAAGTAATCACGATAATTAAATGTCAATGTTATGCCCTGAGAAAACTCTTACTGAGTTCATCCTCTGGCATTCATTGCTTTTGTCTGGCAGAGGCCTCCGAGTTTCTGAACTAATTCTTAGGAATACACAGATTTGCATTTTTAATTTAATTATTTTTTCCAATCATAAAATATAGCAATGAATCACATAATAAAAGGCCTTTTTTTTGAAGGATGTGAAGCCAGTTAGGTAGTTGGATCACATAACCTGGGATGATCCAAAGAAGAAAAGGTAAAATATTAGGGTATCTATTCTTAGCCAAATTTTGCTCTATAAACAAGAGAAGTTACTTCACCTTTCTGCATTTTTTTTTTTCTCTTTAGCATCCCATAAGTATTTAATTTCTATTGCATTTTTCGGGGCAGAAATGGCATTCTAGGTCAAGTTCATAGTCTTTGAAACACAGCAAGATTTGTCCTAGGTGGGTTCACGCATAAAAGCAATAAAAAAATCTGTCCCAGCCTGAGCTAAGTATGAGAAGATGCAGTGTTTGAATATTCAGTCCCAAAGTATCTATACATGATGCAGGTAGAGTGTGCACATGTCCCATAATTTGTTGTAGAATTTATTCGCTGCAATAGTGATAGAATCTGATGAATTAGTCTTTGTGTTGGTTTGTGTTTTAATGTTGCCAGATTATTCACTTTGGTTTATCGTTGTGTATATCGGGGGTATATGGAGGTTGCTGTTCGTCCGTCTGAGACCTCTTCAGGTTTTTAATACTATATGTGTTTGCTCTCAAGGTTAAAAATCAGCATCTTACATGTTGTGATTGCCTATGTGTTGCTTTTATGTGAATCTTGGACTGGCATATTTTTGGGTTTTTTAAGCACTTCCTGGTTTATAGTCTCATATAATCGTAACTATCACTGGAACTTTAAATGAAAATTGGCCCATGCCAGAATGCAATATATTGATTGAATAAAAATAAGTAATTATCATATATCAATTTAATGAATGCTAGACATTAGTTGTTATTAAGCATGGCTCTAAGTCACTCAAGGGTACACAACAGTATTACCTTTTTTAACACACTGATACTGTCAGCTTGAAAGCTACTCTGGATCTGTCACTGCACTCACTTCTGCCCCACTAGGTCCTCTCTATATCTAGTTTCTCCTGTAAGGGTACTGTTGATACTCCTTCGTTTTCCACAATCAACCTGAGAATTTAATTATTTAGAAAGCTAGCTTAGTTACCATTTCTTCCTTGCCTTCTTCATTCATTATGATAAACTACATGATATAGCCTGCATTTATAGTCATGAGGAGAATGAAGCTGCGACAAATTTTAATGATTTATACTGATGCGTGTCTTAATTAAATCAAATCAACCTTTGGAATATTTAAGTGAAGGACAAAAGAATACCTATGCTCAAAGTTCTACATCCCTTCTCTCCATACAATACTTCACTAAACTGATATACAGCACTGTTGCCTTTTTCCCAACCTGGAAATGACACTTGAGATAATTTGAGTAAGGAGGTAATATAAAAGTGGATCTTTATTTGGAGGCCTCCAGAGGTATTTATGGAGAATGTCCACAAAAGCCCACCCCCACAGGGGTGCGTTCAGTTTTGTAAGTTTGGTAAATTAGCATAATTGACAAAAAAGCACCAATTAGGAGCACAAGTGGTGATGCAATTGCCCCCCAGGTCAAGCCCCTTCTAAGTCTTCTCCCCTCAGATGGGACTGTACGTTGTTGATAAAAATGTGTCTGAAGAGCTGTTTTTTGGCCTTGGTAGCCAGGGAGAACCAAGATAGGATGGGGGCTTTGGACTGTGTTTTTTCTTTCTGCCTAGGGAAAGGGCATGGAAAACTACTGGGAAAACTAGCCACTAATACAATAGGTTACAAATATATGTGTAAAGAATACAGAGAATATATAGAAGAAAAAAAGGTAAAAACCAAAATGGCATCAGCACCATCAAAGGTTAATCATGACCTTAGATGTACAGAATACTCTCCTATAAAGTTGCCTGAGAATTTTAGGTGCAAGTTTAAGTCTAAGTGGTATATGTGGGATTGGAGAAAAAGACCTTTGAAAAACTGTCACCTTTATACGAAGACAACTGATGGGCTTACTAAAACTAGATCTGGAGCTTATTTCTGGAGGAGAGGAAAGAAAAAAGAAGAAAGTGAGTAAATACCCGATACAGTAGCAGCTGATTAAAAGCTATCATAGAGGCTTGAAACAGGGATTCTTTAAGGTCCAGCTGTATTTTCCTCCATGTGATTCCTCCACTGGACAGCATGCAGCTTTCTGACCACCAGCTGTTCTGGGCTAGGTACATGAAGGGAATCTTCTTGAGCCCACTGACTGGTCCTAAGGAGTGAAGTGATAGCCCTGAATGATATGTCTGATCTATGTCTGATGTATCATTCTGTGGTGTGCTTGACCATCAAGATTGGACACCTTGGTAGGAATATAAGGTATCTTCTTTTTTTTGGGTTGTGTGCTCACATAATCCTCCTATGAAAATCACTGTGGGAGAGGACAAGAAGACAATTGTGTGTGCCTGTTTTACCACATCACAGAGCCAAGAAACAGATACCATCCATGTGTATAGAGGCCTGGGAAAATGGAATCTGGACTGGGTTTAATGCTTGGGGCTTAGTTTAAGTGAAGTAGCACTAAGGTTTTGGAGGCTGGGTAGAATTTGCAAGGGTTGCAGTTCTGACTAAGTGAGACAATTATTATTTTATTATAACTTATGTTTTTTAAAAAAGGAAGCTGAAGTAGCTTTTGACCAAGAAAAACACAATTCAGCTATTTCATAGCAAACTTATGACAAAATGTGCATCAAGCAAGGAGCTGATGAACAGCTGGAAGCTTACTCAAAAGCAGTAAAGTCATAATGGTATCAACAAAGTTTGTGGTAAGGGTGAAGACAATCCAGGCTGCAGATTGCTCATGTGATAGAGCAGTGATAGCAGTCATAGTAACATCTGGAGTACAGTGTGCTGCTCCTGATTGTGGTGCCATTGAGTTGATTATGTCTTCATGGATTTTTGTCAGTCCTTAACTTTATCTTCTAGACAGAAAGATCCCTTTCTTAATTTCTTTACCTAAAAGATAGGTACCTAAAAAATATTTATCTAAAAAATATGTTGAGTGTGCTCTGCATATGCTGTTTTCTCTTTCCAAAACAAACTTTGAGAATTCTACCATGCCTACAGTGAGAGGAAAAGAGAAAATGGCCACAGGCTGAGACAGGGGAGATTCAGATTAGATATGAAAAAAGTTTTTTCATTATCAGGGTGGTCAGGCATTGGAATAGGTTGCCTAGGGAAGGGGGGGAGTAACCATCCCTGGAGGTGTTTAAAAGGCTTCTGGATCTGGTGCTGGTTGAGTGGTTTATGGGTTACAGTGGCAGTGCTGGGTGTATGGTTGGACTGGATAATCTTAAAGGACTCTTCCGAACTTGATTCTTTCATTCTATGATTCTTTAATTATGGCTCTGGAATCAGAGCTTTTTCTTTTTTTAACCCCCTAATATGCTAATATTCACATATTCTTATCAGTCCATGTAGAAAATATTTTTCTGCTGTGGTTTTCTATTCTCATTTGTCCAGAAACTGAGCAAGGTGAAAAAAGCAGCCATCGGGTCACAAGAAACATTATCCCCGTCTAAAATATGATTTAGGCTATCTATCAACCCCTAAATAAACCTTGCTAAAGAGTTTTAGTATGAAAACCTTGAGCTTTACGATACAGCATTTATCACATTTTCAAAGTTAGCTCTCTGATAATACACGTGTATTGTTTTAGTCTATCACCTCTTCTCTTTTCTTGTTTTGGGTTTTTCATGAACTCTAGTGATATTCAGCCTTCAAGAGATTGTATATATATCATGCTAGTCCAACAGAAGATCCCCATTTATTCTGATGTAATTCATTGAAAATTATTTGTGTGCTTGAAGATATTCTTTTCCTTGTGTGTACACACCCTGTACATTATTAAATATATTCCATTAAATAATTTTCCATAAGTGATGGAACTTCACTAGAAGCATTTAATTTTGATCAAGGAAAGAAGAGGAATTTATATTTTGCCAACACCACACTAAAACAAACAAGGTAAATATTATACAGGGAGATGCAGTTCAAGTTTGCTTAATTTAATAATGAGGTCTCCAGCCCTTTTTATCACAACTGTATGAGGAATAAGCTGTAGTTGGTTTTGCAGCATTCATATTAACTGTGAGAGATCTAAACAACAAAAATAACAACAACCACCAAACACCAACATTAATTCAAATATCACATTTTAATTATTATTTTGGTGTAAATGCTTCTTAAATTAACAGAGAGCATGTGAAACACTTCAAAATGTACACCTGGTGTATACAAATATACAAAAAGGTTGTTAGAGGGCTTTTTAGCATATGTTAAGTAAACAAGTAATGATTTACTACACCCACTGGAAACCACAGGTCAATAGGCTTCCTTTTGCTGTGGGCAGGGTTTAAAAACTCCTTGATTGAAATTTACTTTTCTCCTTCACAGATTTTCACATAACCAACACATTGTACAAAGGAACCTTTAGTGAAATTAAATAGACTAGACTTTTCTGGACTTGAAATAGATACAATCATAAATGATGGAAACATTGCCCAATAGATTTCATAACACAAGGATCAAATTAAGTTATGAAGTAATTTGTTTAGGCAGCATGTTTAGAGCTCCTTAAATACATCACATTTTTTATAATGAATAATTAATTTTTGGAACACACTGCCACAGGACACTCTGCAAGCCAAAAGTTTAATGCAATTCAAAATTAGATTAAATATTCTCATGGAATAAAAATTCTGCCAGAGTCCAGGAAGTGGGGGAATATGAATGAACACCTAGACACATATTTTCAGAATCTGAGAACATACCTTATGGAAACATGACTGCTCTCTCACAGCTACTGTCAAGAACTTGATATTTGTGCTGAAAATCTTTGTTTGTATCAAAAATTGCTTTTTTTCCGTCCATAATGGAAAAGACATAGCCCAAATTCTCTCATTTAGGTACTTCCTTCACAACTCCATAATGGCCATAACTTTGTATTTCTCATGTAATACACTATTAGATTTTTCATTCTCCTTTCTAAAGTCTCAAGATCCAGATTACTGTTTATAATATACTTACTAGTCAATTTGTTATTCTACTTTCTTTTACCTATTGAAATTTTACGGGGGGGAATATTATAAATTGCAATATCTTTATTATTTTAAGTGACAAATTGATTTTAGATTACAGCAAGGATTGGTTTGTCTTTATTTTAGATGGAAAGAGTTATTTTTAAAGTAAAGTTAAAATTAAAGAAGAATAAAATGTCAGAGGGTGTTTCTCATGTCTAGCACCTGTACTAAGCAGATATCCCTGACGGTGCCCCCAACTCTCCTTGACAGTTTCTGTCCCACTGTATGCCAGGCCAGAGAATGTCAGGAAGGAGAAACCTTGAATGAAAAGCCGGCTCTCACACCCACAGCCTGCCCCACAGAGAAGCCCTTGGCAGCGGAGCTGCTCCCTCACACTGAGAACCACTCCATCCTCCTCTTCCTCCCTGCCCTTCATACTGAAGGGCTTTTACACAACTACTGCTCTCCCTAGTTTTGCAAGCTGTCTCACCATGTCTTCATTTTTACAACAGCGCCCTGTCTCTATCTTCTGAAGACCTTTCCTGAGTTTTAAATCAGATCAGGAAACAAGCATGGATTTCTTGGACAGGGTTTTTTTTTTTGTTTGTTTCTTTGTTTGTTTTGGTTTTTTAGGTTTTTTTCAGGCTAGCAATGCAACATGAAATAACTTGGCAATTATACTGTTTGGAAGAACACAGGCACGGCCTAGTCAATAGCAACATGTATGTGTGTCTGCCAAACGGAAGGGTATTTCCTATGAGTATTCGCTGCAGGCATGTGGTCTCCCTTTCATTTCTGCTCCCACCTGCACCAGTAACATCCTGATGAGTAAATAAAGAGAGAAGATTTTTCAGTTCTTGCAAGAATTTTCTGTGGAGACCAGCAGGTTATAAAACAGTAGTATGTAAAGAGCCCAGAGCATATACACAAGTTTTTCAAGCCTAATGGAATTACAAAATATCTGTTGTTTGTAAAGGATATTCTTGCTTTGCATGGGGCAACTTAGGTAGGAAAAAAATCACCCTGACATCCTTGTCAGGGTGGATTTTTAAGTCTATATAACTATATTAAAAACCTATCACATAGATTCTCAGTGGAATCCAAACTAGAGATTTCAGTCTAGAAAAGGTAAAATGCAGGGAAGAGCAAGGAACAGCTGGCTATTTTATACATCTCAAGGAATATCATAACTGTTTTAATAGTGTGTAACATATTCTGCAACTTCATGACTCACCAGTAATATCAAGAACCTACATGAAGACTGAAGGGACGATTTAAATTTGCAGGAAGGAAGAGTTTTTAAGTACCACAGATTTTGCATGGTACAAATTGGTCTTAAAACCTGAGTAGCTGATTTGTTAGGGATTAAGTCTGTAATATCTATATATATGTAATTCTGTGATACTATTCTTATGGAAATTGACCATAAAAATGAAACAGGAAGTTTAAGAAGAAAAGAGATTTTAGGGATTGACCTACCCATGGGTTGTGACTTGTCAACAGCATGGTCTCTCTCAAGTACATGCATGACTACGTTTACCATCTATCCCTCTGTTTTATAACCTGCGGGTGTCCACAGAAAATTCTATCTTCCTGAGTTAGGCTTAGTTTCAAGTCTAAGTCCTTTTCCCATTTTCCTCTGAACCCATATAGACATTTTACATCTACACCTTCATGTGGCAAGATGTTCCATTGATCTATTGCTTATTACATGTTCAATGTGATTTTTTTTGCTATTTCCACTATTTCCATTGGTGGTCCCTGATTCCTACACCAGAAAAAAAAAAACATTAACAGTTGACTCATTTTTTTACAGTCTCTGCAACACTGGATTTTTTAGAACTATGTTTACAAAAGACCAAGCTACCTAGGTTCAACAATTATTTTTTTTTAAATTGCTCTCTAAGTGATTTTTAGAATTCCATAGTAAGGGCAGGTGTACACATAGACACATACTCAAGCATGGAAACATATTGTTCATGAGGATCATGTTCTGTCTTCCAGTGTTTTGAATAAGCAAAAGACCACCATAAGGAAATGTCTTTTCATACATACAAGTACTGTTTATTAGTCGCTTATTAGTTGTTCTAAAAAGGCATTTGGAAACATTAGGAAATTCTTTCCAATAATTTACATATTAATAAAAGACCTTAAACTCTTTGATATGCTCAGCATCTCGCTTCATGCCCAATACTAGTTCACAAGCAAGAAAAATTAAAACAGAGCTGTAATTAATTGTCTGCTAAAATCCAGAAATTAAAATGTAGTTTTGCTTCTACATTTGGCCTTCAGGTAAAGGTTTTGCCTTGTCTGTGTGACAAGAAATTTCCTTACTTATAAGAAAAGACACAGAGAATAATTTTTAGAAAGAACATAGCTGACATGAGAACAGTTCTAAGTTTTTGCCTGTCTAGTGAGACATTTTGGTATTGTCATATAAAATTACAGAATATTAACTTGGTTGTGATTATGTATTCAATGTGTAGTAAGTATTTCACAGATTACTGACTTCTTGAACTTGCTAAATCAATGCTAAAGTGGCTACATTGACAATCTATTTCAGTGAAAGTGTTACTTTCAAGTTATGGTGCAAAGTTGGTGGACAAATGGTCATCAAATGTTTATCAAGGCAATTTTTGCTTGTTTATCTAATATTTTCACACCTAGCTTCTACAGCTGAGACCTGTACCTACACCAGAAATAAAGTTGGAATATAGATTGTGTGTCTGACACTGGTTCTCCTGTATGAGCTAACTGACACTGCTGGACTTTCTGAATATCACACTGGTGTTGGTTGTATGATTCAGTGTGATTAACTGACCATAAAACCAGGATTTTGTAGTTTCAGCCCATTAGCTTTAAATTCTACTGCCCTTCTTCTTGCTAAGTAGTGCTTTAGAACTGCCTACATTTAGTGGAATTGTTCTTATTGTGGTCATCAATTTAAACATTTTCAAATGGTTTACAGGCCAAGAGTTAGTCAACATGACTGTGTCAGAATTTGTTCTAGTTATGCTAAACCCTACAGATACTGTCCACACGTGAGAAAGTATGTGATAAGAGCTTTACTCTTAAAATCTTCACCTGGTAATATCAATGTATCTCTATTATTACAGGTCATCATACACCAGAGCTAACCGCAAGATTAAACTCAAAATATGGTAGTTCAATCTAATTTCTCTAATTAAAGCAGCTGCAGTACTTCTCTACTATGTTTGTGGACTTTTATTTTAAATTAATCCCTCAGAATTCTCCTGTACAAGAGTAAGTTACATTTCTGTGCACTCCAACACCACTACGTAAACAAACTCTACCAAAGGAATACAAGCTGACGCTGAAATTTTCTCATTGATAACATTTGTCAAATTAATAAATTTCCTATGAAGATGTGAAATCAGATTAAGTAATGTAAAGTATAGGATATTCATTATTATAATTGCATGATATATGTATAATTAATTTATAAAGCTTAATTTATGATAGCTCTAAAAACTCATTAAAATGTAATTAATTTAAATTAACTTAAATAATTTACAGTCTTTTAGAAAAAAATAAAGGAGAAAAATAGAGCTATTTCAGTAATATTTTTATAGCAGCATAGTACGTGACATTGTAATCAACCTTGTACAAGAGTTTAGCTCCACAAATTTGAAACATGATTTGAAAGTTAGCTCTAGCAGCCTGAGATTCAGGTAAAAGATGAAAAAAACCCCTTTTGGTCATGGCAGTAGCTAAATTGAATTTTCACAGTCTTGTAGTTCTCAGATACTTAGTGAGTCTAATAAAATTTCTTGTCATAGACCTTGTAGTTAGAATCAAATAACTATATAAAACAAATCAGCTTTTCTTTTTAACTTTTTTCTAACAAAGTTGCAATGCAAAGCTTGTAAAAATGAATCTTAAATAATGAAAAGGCCACAAGCAAATAAAAAATAATTCCTCCTCTGACTATTTTTTTAAGCAAATGATATGATATTTTGATAATTTTGGATGAATTAGTTCTAAATACTGCGGTCTGACATTTATATTATAATTTTTTTCTCTCTGATAACATCATCAGATGATCTGCCAGAGTTTTTTCTTTGTCAGAGACATAGACTTATTAATATTCTTCGTGTAAAGCACTACAGGATTCTCAATGCAGTATTCTGATAACAATTACTTATGTGGTTTCTTGGAGCTAATGTATTCTATAGCTCAGAGAATGTACCTATCTACTGGAAAACCCATACATATACAAGTCTTTATGTATATTTCTCATATGGTTATAGGAAGTAGCGGTGGTTCAAATTAATGAATTAATTGACCTATTTATAGCTAAATTAAAAAGCAAAATCAGGATGACCATGAAATAATAGAATGGAAGGGATCTTAAAGGTCATCTAGTTGCAACCCTTCCTAGCCCTGCCATGAGCAATGTTGCCACATACTGTATCAGATTCCTCAGAGACCCATCCAGCCAGGTCCCACTGCCAGGAACAGGGCATCCAAGACTTCTCTGAACAACTCATTGCAGTGCCTCACCACCTTCACAGTAAAGAACTTCTTCCTATCATCTAACTAACCTTTTAGTTTAAAACCATTTGTGTTTTCCTGTGACTAGACTTTACCCATGTAAACACTTGCTCTCTCATTTTTTATAAGACCTTATAGGTAAGGAAGTCTCCAATAAGGTCCCCAATAAGCTTTTCTTCTCCTTACTGTAAATTTCAATTCTGTCAGCATTTCTTAGCAGCAGAGGTGCTCAAGCTGTCTTTGAGGAGCTCCTCTGGACTCACACGATGGAGTCCACATCTTTCTTGTGCTGGGAACCCCAGAGCTGGATGCAGTGTTCCAAATGGGTCTCACCAGAGTGGAAGGGAGGGGCAGAATCCCCTCCCTTGACCTGCAGCCCAGGAATTGGCTTTCTGGGCTGTGAGTGCACATATTTCTCTTATGTCCGACTTTTCATGAATGAGAATTCCCTAGGACTCTGCAGGGCTGGTCTCAGTGTCTTCTTCTCCCAGCCTCTCTGGTATTGCCCCAACCCAGCTGGCAGCACCTTGGACTTGCCCTTGTTGAACTTAATGAGATTCTTGTGGACCCCCTTCTCCAGCTTGTCCAGGTTTCCCCCTGGATGGCATCCCTTCCTTCTCTCTTTTCCCCTGCATCTCTCGGCATTACACCATCTGTAAATGATCCTACTGTCTGTGTATTTGATAAATATATTAACAAGCACGAGTCCAAGACAGAGTCCTGAAGGACACCACTCATCACCTTGAGGGACACCTCTCATCACCAGCCTTCACCTGGACACAGAGCCATTGACCACAAATCTCTGATTGTTTTGATACAGGCTTCCAGTTATATCACCAAGGAAAAGGGAGTCTTAGGTATCACAGGTAAGCTAACCATAGGACAATTTTTATCATAGAGGATGTATAGATGAATGCAGGAGCAGACTGAGGTCAGAAGATCTACAGTGCTTTAAATGAAAATATTTAAAAGTTAAAGATGCTGCAATGATTCTTTACTAAACTAATATTTGCTGATCTCATTTCCTTTCCAGCTTAATTCCACAGGCAGAGAATTTGAACCATAATGCACTGGCACAGAGAGTCCACAAACTAGCTGTTCTTTCACTAAAAGCTAAACAAGCAGTATTTGCCTTGAGAAATGTGGAAGTTCAATTCATCTAGGAAAACCAATTCTCAAGAAAGTATTTCCAAAGAAGGATATTTTTGTCTTTGAATTTCTGTGAAACAAATCAGTAAATTAAATAAGGAAAATTAAAAACTTTTAAGAGTCTTCAAAAAGAAGAAATAGCTGTGATCATTTAAATCTAAATAGCAGAAGCAATGACTGCCAGCAAATATAATCCATGTGCAAGCAGTGACTCTGCAAGCAGTGCATGAATGGTTTTTAGCCATTCAGAAACAGAAGAAAGCTAAATCTACTTCCCCAAAGGCTCATTAAAGTACATCTGTGCTCAGGGCAGTTCAGTAATTATGTGATAGGAACAACTTCTGTGATGATAATACATAATGGCCACCTACAAACTTTTGGCATTAGAGTAGTAGGAAAAGCACAGCCAAGGGGAAGAAACTGGATATACCGAAAAAAAAATCTTTAGGTGATAAAATTTTACTGGCCAGTAATCACTAGGATATGAAATCTAACTAGTGTGTGTTTGCTTTATTTTATTCTTCACATAATCAACAATTACAGTTTTGTTTTAATGTTACTTTTTTCTTTCCCACCCCTCCTTACTTTCCATATCAGAATATGGCACCTCAATCCCATTAATGTTCTGCATTCCCCTGAAGGATACATGAAAGCTTACGTGATTTAGTAAAAAAAAAAAAAAAAAACAACAAAACAACAAAACCTGTGCAAATTATATTCAGTAGCTACATTTACAATTGCTGTGCTGGGAATTGCAAAATTAACTTGAACAGTGTAGATGATTTCTCTTTTATCTCGATTTTTCTTACTTGCACTTCTCATTTGGTTTAGTAATTCAAGAGAGGAGGCAAACACAAATTGGTCCTAACCAGTTCATCAATTCTGTCCCTGCTGCTAATCGCTCAATTACTGCATTTTGTAAGAATTACTTTCTAGTTTCAGGTCCACTGCTACCTCAGATTCTTACAGATTTCAGGGCTAGCAAGAAAGACTTCTGCTAACAAGTAATCTCTTTGCTCTAGATGTTATGATATAATGTAGCTACCTTTAAAAGTAATGAAGATTTTATATTTGTATACTACGCATATTTATTTTTGTGTAATACCCCAAGGAAAGCTTCTGTATCCGAGCATTCTCTGACAGCAGAAATACTGTATAGTGACACCCAGACAAACAGACATCAAACTCACCAGCATTTTTTTTTTTTTTTCTTTTAAAAATCACTGTCAGAAAGATCTGTTTTGGTACTGTATTTAGCAAAACCTGCTGTTGTAGGTTGGAGCCTTACCCTAGAGAACCTCACCCAACCTGCCATTCAAGTTAGAGAAAGCCCTCTGACCAGAGGGAGCCTTAACAATACCCAACACTGCTGAGCCTCCAAAGGGAAGAGTCCCTGCAGAGACTACTTAGTTAACAGTTTTCTTCTGCAGGTTTTATGTACAAGGAATCAAGTAGTCTCAGAAGCTGTGATACTATCTTAATAGGGTATAATATTTTATACTGCTTCTCACCTAAACTTAATGCTTTGAATGTCAGGGGATATAAAGCAAAACCAATTAAAGATAATGCATTTTAAAAAATATTTTATGTACTTTAATAGTGTTTAAAGACCTTTGCCAAAACTTGGTTATGTGCTATACAAATGTATAAAGTTTGTCTATGCCTTAAAGAACTCATATTCTATAAAACGAAACCATGGTTGGTAAGCCCTAATAATCATATTTTACAACTGAGGAAGCTCAGATTAAAGAAAACAAACTCCCAAAGTCACATGGAAAACTCTTCAACAGGCAGGAAGGGGATGTAGATCTGCATCTGAAAGAACACTATAAAACACATGTCCTCCGGTCAATCTTCAAGAAAGCCTGTTGTCACAATTTCCTTCTACGAAATAAATAGTTTAATAATCAAATAGTTGGACATAAGACTCTTAAATTGAAATGAAAACTTACATTGGAATATAGAAAGAGGTAACGACTGACATTTTGATTAATTTGATCCTTTCTGGATGGAGTCACTGAAAAGTTAAACTGGCACTGCTGCCTATAACATCCTTCTATACTGTTCTTCCTGTTCCTAAGTCCTGCTGAGTTCTCCAGCCCTGACCTAACCTGAAAACCAACCTCCAAATAGAAGCACATACCTAAACATCAACAGCAAGTTAGTCTTCATCATTTACTATTTACCCTTGCAAAAATCTCTGCTTTTTATTGTGACATATTTAAGTCAAAGTACAGCTACAAAGCAAACACAATAACAGGCCGAAATGTAGATTGTGTTCAGAAGAAAGTGATTCAGCTTATTTTCTTACTCAAAATATTAAACTATATGCAACGTAAATATTGCATGCAAGCATGTATTTAAATAAATATACACATAACAAGCTAAGGAAACAGAGAGTTTGTTTGGCAACAATTAACAACCAAGTAAAACATGTCTTGGTTAAAGGTGGTGCAGTACATGGAAGCTAAATGTGAGAGCAATTAAGTTTGAGTATGTAAAGTGCCGTGTCCTCACAGAGTTTCTTCATCTGACTTCCACGGCTTTCAGTGAGGTTGAAGTGTAATTGCCTTCTCCTAAAGCAAGCTGCATGGTACAGGAATCTGAAAGAGAAACTTGTTTAATCAAAACAACATAAAATGTTGGTTTGCATCAAATACAGTCTCACTGAGAAAACAATGCAGTACACAGTTAAGTAATTTCCTACCTAAGATAGCAGTTAATCGTGCCATCCATTTTAATGGAGTTTAGATGTGTGACTAAAGAATAGTCATGTACTAAAGAATAGTTACATGCTTGAAAAAATCCTTTTCTGAGTTACACTGAAAGCAAATAACATCGGATGGGTTTCTTTCTGGTAAGCAGATGTAGATCCATTTAACTTTGGTTTAGTTTAAGAGATTAAATCAAGTGTGTAATTTCCTTCCTAACTGTAGTGATATGTTCATATTGAAGTATTTAGGAGGAAATTTATCTGAATATCTTGAAAAAGACCCAGAAAGATCAAAATTCAGTTGTGCATTTTTAAATTAATTAATCCCAAAGATCTCAAAATCCCAGTAAATAGCCATAAAATAAATTAGTAAAATAGCTAAATTAGTATGAGATCTATTTGATGACATAGCATATTGCACCTAATAAAGAATCTGTTCTTTGTTTTGAATCCTGGCAGAAGGAAGGTCAAGAGGGAAGAAATCAATAGTTTAATAAAATACATTCTATTTTTATTGAATATTTTTATTCGTCTTCTTATTTTACTGTTTTTCTATAATTATAACCAAGAATGATGAAAACATGTACTGGCTTTGACTGGGATAGAATTAGTTTTATTCACAGTAGCTGTTTCGGAGTTGTGTTTCGGATTTGTGCTGGAAACACGGATGTTTTTGTTACTGAGCAGGGCTTACTCAGAGCCCTGGCCTTTACTGTACCTCACCCCACCCCACAGCGAGAGGTTTGAGGATGCACAAGGAACTGGGAGGGGACACGAAGAGGACAGCTGACCCCAAGTGACCTGAGAGATATCCTACACCATATGACATCATCCTCAGCATATAAATTTGGGGAAGGTTGGTGCAGGGCTGATGCTTGGGGACTGCATGGCCATTAGTCACTTAGTGGGGAACTGTTTTCATTTACATCGTTTGTCTTTCTTGAGTTTTATTTCTCACTGCCATTTTGTTTTAACTAAATTACTGTTATTTTTATTATTGCTACTACTATTATTACTATCATACTCATCATTAAGTTCTATATCAGTTATTAAGCTGCTTTTATCTCAACTCATAAATTTTCGCACTTTCACCCTTTTTTCTTCCCACAAACTACTGGGAAGTTGTGAGAGAATGGCCACGTGTGGATTAGCTGCTGACTGGAGTTAAACAATGATAGAACACCAAGAATATTAAAGAAAGAGATGTATTATATGGAAACCAAACAGGAATTTTTTTTCTTTTTTCTTTTTTTTTTAAACCCTCTATAACCAGAGTAAATTTCTTACTAAGATGGTAGTAAAGTGACAGAAGGGTTCAGGAGGGTTTTTTTTTTTACAATTCCTAAATAATTTCCTGTTATTTATTGTTGCTGTTTTAGAAAATGTGTAGGACCTGTGCATAATGTTGAAAACAAAAGAGATCTGGAAATTTAAAGTCTTTTAAAAATTTCTTGTCCAAAGCTGATACAGCTGAGCCAAGCAGTTAAATAATTTTATATTTTATTGTATGATACAAATATGGAGTGAAAAGAAAATCCCCCCAGCAAAGGGGGTCTTAGCAACAGTGGAATTAAAAGTGGGAGGGGAATAACAAATTCCAAACTTGAGAAAAAAGATGTTGGATAGCAATTTCTTCTTGTAGGTGCCCCCAGCATGTTACACCACAACAGAAAGTTTTGAAATTAAAATAAATAAATAAAGCAAGAAAACTCTTGTTTTCAAACAACACCACAGTGGGGAAGCAATTACATTAAATACTAACTGTGGTTTCCAGACAAAGATGTATAGGAATAATCACTGCTTCCTGTGCAACTGATATGGATCGCAGGCAGCAATCAGACAGAGCTGAAGACGTGAGTCACTTGAAAATGCCACATACCATACAGCCACATAATGGCTGTACCCTCACAGGGCCAGTTGTTGTAAGAGGGATTATTCACCTATTAGAGTAGCCAAATATTCCTTGAATTTAAAGAATTTTAGCCTTGAGTATTATAGTCCACCCAATGAATTTGTACACACACTTTCTTTCTCTATGGCTAGATATAAGACAAGTCCCATGTCATGATACCATGAAACTCGAGAATGGAAAATATAATTCTTAGACAAGAAAAAAGTTATAGGGTAAGACTTTACATATATAAACTTTTTTTGATAAAAAGATTTTATCAAGCAATTTATGGAAAGTGTTAAGAATCTGAGACATATAATTTAATTATAAAATGTACATTGCGTAGAAGCTGATAATGAGCAGTAGACTGTTTTTGAAAATGACTTAAATCCATATGAAACTGGCAAAACTCCATGATGTTATTACTACTTCTGTTGTAGCAGATTTTCTGATGTTTCTTATGTACCAATTATCATTACTGTATTAATGGATTGGTTTGTTATAAACACACATAAATAAATGGGCAGGGAAAGGGATGGGGAGTTTATTCTTGCTATCACATATATTTAGGGTGCAGTGCAGTGCTGGATAATCAAAGATTCACAATCCAAGCAGGTGGATATATCCCTCAGAGCAACTCACTGCAGCAGCAATAACCAATCTAGCTAGTGTAAAAGTATCCTAATAATGTGTGCATAAACTATACATTGGGTTCTTGTAGACAAACCTAATTCCTTTATATTTATATTTATGTAGATACAGGAAGCAAAACATTTTTTAAAGTGTATAATTCATAGAAACAAAATCTATCAAATAGTAATACAATCAAATCAGAATATATAATTTATTATCTTCTTTTAAGTCTGCATCTTATGTAGAAACAGTTCAGTAGCTTTTGAATAAAAATCCAATGGGAAGATTCAGCACCAATTTGAGAGCTGAAACATTGCATTTCCCAACTGAAATATGGGAAGCATGAGGCTAAGGATTGACATCATAAGGATGAATTGCTTATATATTACAGAACTCACAAGAATCATGTACTTTTCACTTCTATTTAGAGCTAGATGAAAAGGTCGCAACTGGTGATGACAGTGTCCATAAACTATGAGTTATAGTCCAAAGTTTTCTTGTTCATCCGTTCTCACATCTTCAGGATGGTATTCTCTGCACAGCTGCAGGTGGCTGTATATATATCCTTGCCATAAAATGTCAGGAGATACATGATCAGTTCCACCTGAGTCATGGGCTGACAGTATTCTGCCAATACAAACCAGACATAAATGCCTCTCCACTTGGCTGGTTTATATCCTAAAAGCTGATCAGTATACCAGGAGGAAACCAGCAGCTTTGGTTTCAGCTGTAGAAGTGCTTTATAGAAAAGATGGGCTAAAAGTAAGAATTCTTACTTTAACATAATAAATCGATGATTAGTAAGTGATTTTACTTCTTTTAGAAAGTCTTTCTATAGAGTGTCTTACTTCCAGTATACCAGATGTTTTGAGCTGGTTTTTTGTTGTTGTTCTCACCAATGTTTCGAAAGCTTGATTTAACATTGGCGTTTCAGACAAATTTTTGTTAGTCCCTTTACATGTATTTTTGCCTTTGGTCCAGATGCCTAGTGATGTAAATAGATACAGTTCAATCCCAGCTAATAAAGCCATGTGGATTTACATCAGCTAAATGTCTGTCACTTAGGTTTAGCAAGAGGCTTATCATGAAATATTCCAAAACTGCGCGGGGTGGAATAGTCAAACATGTGAACACCTTTAGTGTGCCTTTAGAAGCTACTGCATGGCCACTGAGAGGCAATAGTAGACTCTGTTCACTTAAGAGTCTCATGCTGTGAAGTAAAATGCATTAATTTGATGGAGATTCCTGGTGTTCCTTGCCATTGTAGAGTTTAACAATGTGGATGTTTTCTGTACTGCATCACAGCTAAATATGGCAATTTCTTTCCACAAAGTAATTAATCATTTCTGTTTGCTTGAACAAACTTCACAGGTTAAACTTCTGCATAAAAGGGAATTTGAGTCAGATCACTGAACCCATTGTCCATCTCATTCTTCTTTAAGCAGTCTTTTCTGTGAATTAGGGGCAGATGGACCATGCAGGAGTTTGATGGCACATTCCCAGATTCTGGAGCATGACGTGTGTTGAAACCTGAACTGACATAACATTTAATGATAAAACATGTTAATTTGTACCGTCTGAGTAGAGTGCTCCTCCCATGTTAGGTGAACACTCTGCCTCCACTTTCAGCAGGAGACCCATCAGAACGATGGTGCTCCCTGGGATCCTGAGAGTTTCTCTGTCCAGACTCTGAGGATCAGGGTGGTGGGTGCCCCCTTTCTGGTAGCTCTGTGGTCTGGCTGGAATCAAATGGCTTATCTTACCAGGCGATTTAGACAAGCACTTTGAAATCATCTGGCAAATACCTCAGTAACAGAATAACTTTCACTGGATCTAAAATTTTACAGAGAGAAAGATTTATGTTATCAGAAGAATTTAGAGAGATTTCAAAAGACTGGTAATGTGGGTCAGAAGTCTAAAGTGTCATTTTTATTTATTTGTGATGTCATCAATCTTTATACTCAGTTTCTGAACAAGTTAGCAATACTATTTTGTATTATTTTACAACCACAAGTTTCACAACACTTTATAAAATTGTGTGAATACCATGATCCTTGTTTTCCAGAACGCTTGATTTATGTACTCAGAATCTGAAATTTTCTATTACTTATCTTTTAAAGAAATGTATTACCCATGATAGTCAAAACTGAAACAAGTGAGAGTCCATGTAGAATTGGAGAAAAACAGTGAAAGACTTCAAAGTAAAACATAATGAAACTGCTTCAAGAATTCCTAAATTTTGAGAGTAGTTTTACTTAAATACAGAACATGTAAAATAATCCTGATAGGGAAGAAAAGCTGTATGAATTCCACTTTACTTACAGAGAAAAAAAAAAAAAAGAAATGAAGCTGACCAAAAGCCTTAAGGAAGTTACTATTGATTTATTTGATTGAAGTACTGCAGTAGACAGTGTTCTTGGACTTCCATTTGCCAATTTGTTCTTGATGGTCACTCTAGGCCATACCCAATGTCACAGGGTTTTCCAGGGGTTTCTTGCTGAATGGGAATGATTCAGCTCTCATTTATATCCCATTTATATCTCATTTATTTCAACCTCCTCAGCTGGTAAAAAGACTTCTGAAAGTAAGCAGATTATATTAACCTATGCCTATATTCAGTGACTGAATATTAACTCATCTGAGGACCCCTCAGTACGCTCCCTGTTTTATACTTGGAAGACGAGTTATATCCAGGCAGGACATACAGACATGATAAAATGTACATTTCTATGGCTGACTTGGAAATCAAAAGCTGTGAATCTGTAGCAAATGCTCCCTGTGACAGTCATGCAGATTTATCTGTAGTTCTGGCTCCATGTTCTGTGACTGAAGACACAACCATTCAGCCTTTCTTCTACAGGCACCTGAGGTCTTTTAAGTATCACTTTCTCAGGGCTCAATTATGCTCATTTAATTCTCAATTTATGCTGTATTCATATTTTTGATTTCAAATTAAGCATTTTTGTTACTGGATATATGTATATTTATCAATCAGAGATTCAGAAATTATGAACACCACACTTGGTGATCATGTTTACACATCATTAATCATAATCACTGCATACACAAAACTGTGCTTAACAGTGATATCTTAAATCAGCTGGAGCTGATTCCATGGAGCTAGTCCCTGGTGGTCTCAGTCATAGAGATCAGGTTTATCAGCAGTCCTGGCTAGCTGGGTCCCAGACAAGTTGAGGTTGGAAATGTGATGTGCAACAACAAGAAGTGTCTCAAGGAGGATCTGGGGAATTACAGGCCTGGCAGCCTGACCTTAGTGCCTGGCAAAGCCACGAAACAGATCATCTTGAGTGCTGTCATGGGGCACATGGAGGACAGCCAAGGGATTAGTTTGGGATCAGGAAAGGCAGCTCCTGTCTGACGAAGTTAAGCTCTTATTATGACCTGGTGACCCACCTAGTGGATGAAGGTAAAGCTGTGGATGTTGTCCACTTAGACTTCAGCAAAGCCTTTGACACAGTCTCCCATGGCACCCTCCTGGAAGAGTTGGCAGCCCATGGCTTGGACAGGTGCATCTTTTCTGGGTTAAAAACTCCCTGCTTGGCTGGGCCCAGAGAGTGGAGATGAATGGTTCTGCATCCAGCTGGGGGCTGGTCACTAGCGGGTGTCCCCCAGGGATCAGCACTGGGACCAGTCCTGTTTAATATCTTTATCAATGATCTGGATGAAGGGATTGAGTGCACCATCTGTAGGTTCATGGATGACACCAAGTTGGGTGGCAGTGTGAATCTGCAGGAGGGTGGGAGGGCTCTGCAGAAGGTTCTGGGCAGGCTGGATCGATGGGCTAAAATTCAACAAAGCCAAAGTCTGGGTCCTACTCTTTGGTCACAACAGCCCCATGAAGAGTTGCAGGCTGGGGGCAGAGTGTTTGGGAGGCTGCCCAGCAGACCTGAGGGAGCTGGTCACCAGTGCCTGAACATGAACCAGGAGTGTTCCCAGGTGCCCAAGAAGGCCAATGGCATCCTGGCCTGTATCAGCAATAGTGTGGCCAGCAGGACCAGGGCAGTGATTGCCCCTCTATATTGACCACTGGTGAGGCCACACCTCAAGTTCCGCATCCAGTTCTGGGCCTCTCATGACAAGATACACATTTATGTACTGGAGCAAATCCAGAGAAGGGCAAAGGAGCTGGTGAAGGGTCTAGAGGATAATTCCTATGAGGGAGATGAGGGAGCTAAGGGAACATCAGTTTAGACTGGAGAAAAGCAGGCTCAGGGGAGACCTTGGCACTCCCTACAACTCCCTGGAAAGAGGCTGTAGCCAGGTAGGGGTAAGTCTCTTCTCCCAGGCAGCTGGAGCCAGAAGAGGACATAGCCCCAAGATGCACCAGGGAATGTTTTTTTCTTGACCTGCTTAGTTCTGCTTATTCCTTGTTTGTTCTTGTCCTCCCTCTTTGCAGTTACTTGTGCTAATTTAGCTTTTCTCTCTCTTGTAAAGTTTTCTATTTAGCTTGTTTCTTATCACTGCTTCAGTACAACTACGCAAGTTATTTACCCTCTCAGTGGTGAAATTGCTCTCATAAGTAAACGTGTGGTGTTTTTACAGGGTATTTTACTATGCTATTGCAGTGTCCATATTGGTGTTGGTTGCAGTACTATAGCACAATTACACTTGCTTTCAAAGCAAGTAATTGTATTGACAATGGTGAGAAATGTACTTACAGTTTTTAAGTTTCACAGGCCATATTTGTGTTGCCATGTGAATGGTACAAAATCATGTTGTTCATGATTACCTAAAAAAAAAAGTATTTATGAGTGCTGTCTCAATTTCAGTATACATTAGGTCTTATTTTTCTTTTTTTGCTGCTGAACAATAAAGATGTTCTAGTTAAGGTATCCACAGTCGAGCCTTCCCTATTCTTTCTCCTGTAATTTTATCTCCACATTTTCATCTGCAGTAGAGATGCAGAAAATTAGTGTAGCAGATAATATTCCACTCCCACGCCCAATTCCATTTTGTCCAGATAATCCTACATGTTCACCCCTTTTGTCCCTGAAGAACCACATGGTACTGTTAAGGAGATTTTAAAAATGTTCATCTGTTCCTCCAGATTCCTTTAAAGGTTGCTGCTGCTCTCTGTGAAAGAATTTGAATGAAAATGTGTTCTTAATGAATTCCACCCATTTTTGCCTAAATTCTTATGGTCAACATCAGGAGTAGCTGTTGCCATCCCAGTGAATGCTTGATGCCCAAGTAATCACTTCTTACTTATCACTGAAAAAACTAAAACATCCCTGTAAACCACTTCTGTGTTTGTTTTTTCTGTGCACTTGTAACAGATGAGACTGACATTAGACAGTGTCCTGCCTCTGCTCTATGTGACTTTGCAAACTGGTTTCTGACACTTTGAAGGGAGCTGCTGTACAAAATAATACTGAAGTTCATATTCATCTTAAGATTTTAAGTTTGATTCAGCAAGTATCTCAAAGAAAGCTTGTGTAAGTGAAACTGTAATTTTTATTTGGATAATTATCAAAGTTGCATCACGTGTTGTGTCTGGTCATCCTTATCCTATATAATTCTGTCATCTCAAATGTCTATTTGTCAGTGGTCAACCACATATGATCTTATTACACTGTGTTGCAGGACTCATGCAATGACTTGAATAAGTCTCAGTTCGAAGACATGAGGAAGATAATTTTACAAAATGGATATACATCTAGAAGTATGTGTGGGGGTTGGTTAAAATTAAGAAGATAAGTGGGAGATCAAGTCTCTCTTTTGTAGGAAATTACCCTTGCAATATTTCATCAAGTGAATTTTTTGGTAGGATGTAGAGGAGTGCATTCAGGTGGCTTAGATAAATCTCCAGTAGTCTTGTAATCACAGAGTCCAAATCCAAAAAAAGGACAGACAAAGGGCGTTAGAAACAATATTCTACAGAGGAGAAGCTGACAAAATGGAGAGGGGGAACGTAAGATGTAGTTCTTTACGCCCAGATGCACAGAAGCACAGGGGCAATAACCATGAGATGTTGCAGAGTGAAATAACAGCAGCAGCAGGTTCAGCCAGTGCAGGAAGCACTCCTGTGGCCATTGCTGCTTACATGCTTGAGCTCAAGTTTGAGGTTTTTCAAGGATGCACCATGGGTTCAAACACAGAAAAAACATAGGTGACAGCACTTAAATGTCTTCAGTCCATTTCATTGCTTGCTCATTAGCTTCTCCTTTGGTGCATCCCCTATTCTTTCTTTCTGGTAATTATAAAAATAATATGATATACATAAATTAGAAACTAAAAACCAGCTCCATACTTAGGGACTCAAAGGAAACAATCAAAAGAGAAAAGCTAAGAATATGATTTCACATGAGGCTTGTTCTTATCCTGAAAGGTGAAATGGGTCTGGATCCACTGACAATGAAATTAGTATAATCAATAAATAACATTTTAGAGTGACACAAAAGCTTTCACACAGAAATAAGAATTATGAGAGTCAAACTGTAGAACCACACCTGAAGTACCCTTAAAATCTGCTGACTGTTCACAGACATGCACACCAGCAAGGAAAATAATATTTCTCCTTCAGAAACAGGATAAAATTGTAAAAAGCCACAAACTGAGTATCCTGCTTCTCTCTCCCTTCCCCCTCTTCCTTCCCCCCACCCTCCTGCCCCAATTTAGAAGGAGTGAGACCATCCAATCTGAATTATTATGGAAACAGTGGCACACACAAAACATTTGGTGATATTTGCAGAAAATGCCTGTGACATTTTCAGCTTGTTAAAATCAATGAAACAAGGAAAAACATTGCCAAACTGGGAGAAAATGAGTCCTTGAAGAACTGAACTTCTAAAATGTGATATAACGTCTCTATTTGTCTGTGACAATATGCTAACAAGATAAAGCAATCTCCTTTGGGCTCTCACAAACAAGATGTGTGTTATAAGAAATTTACTGAGCTGAAGATCAGGAAAGACCTATAGTTCATCCAATCTCCCACCCCGTGTTTCAGAGGCTTTCAATTTCCCTGTTACCCTTTTACTTACTCCATCACTTTTTTGTTCAAAGTGTAATTCTATAAGAGGTTCCAGTTTGATCTGAATTTGCCAGAAATGGAATTCCATATTTCCTTTGCTATTTTATTTCCAAGAGTAATTGTCATTACTTTAAGAAAATTGATCTTCAATTCTACTTTGAACAAGTTACCTTTAAAGCATTGTCTCTCTGGTTGATCAAGGGCCCTTACAAGCCCTATATATTCTTATTATGAGGATAGTTATTGTTTTTCTATCACTTACCAACAAGTTTCATTTTAATATAAATGGACATATAAAAGTGTTTCAACATACTGAGAGCTTTCAAGGCTTTTGCATTCCTTCTCTTTTTCAGTTTCTGTTAACATGGAGCTACCTGAATAACATTTCATTAAACAGAATGCCTTACTTGGAAGCAAGGTCTGTTCCTTAACTCTAGTATTCTTCTGCTTGTGGCACTTTTTGTCACACCAGTTCATCTGGAGAACCTGCTGTGCTGCATATGAAGCAGACCCTTGGACTATTTTCAGACTCACCATTTTCTGTATACTGTCTCCACTTCTACACATATTGCATACTGCACACTCAAACAACAGAAATTTTGCACACATGTAATTTTTTTTTCACTAACTGCTTGTTAGCCAGACTTTACCTTCTCCTTGAAAGTCAAAATTTTCTTGTTTATAATTCTGAAAAATCTTTGTGTCGTACAATTTTTTTTTCTTCTGCAAGTTTATATTATCTTTTAAATAATTGATGAGAATTATTCTGGTATAGTATCAAATTCTATAGAAACTCATATTTGGTCACCACCATCATTTCCCCTAAAATACCTATCTACCCTTCACACTACGCAAAAGGCTTGCCTTACTGTGACTAACTTCATGGCAATGAATTATTACCATAGTATTGTTTTTGCTATCCACATATCTGAAAAAGAGCTCGATGCAGAAAAAGCTCTTAAGAGACATCTAATAAACTTTTTGCAGCACCATTTTGAAAAGCAAAATGCTAAAAGCAAGAATAGCAAAATTCTTCCAAAAGCAGGAGAAAAAAGAATTTAAACAAGTCTAATAGACCTATTTCACATGTTTCCAGAGACATCTTCTCATAGAGTATTCATTAAAGCTAGAAATGTTTTGTGAATTTCACTATTCCGATTACCGCTTTCAGGGATGTTCTAAATCTAGTCTGAAAATCATGCTATTCATATTTTGTATCATAAGCATATATTCAGTCAGTTGTGGGGCCTTCAAATGTATACTGGAAGTCAGATACTTCTTTGCTCATCCCACATAAAGTTAATTACAGTTTCCAACGTAACACACCTTCTTTTTAGGAATATTCTTAAATTTTGTCAATTTTTCAAACATTTCTGGGTGTGTATTAAGTGTATTAAGTGTTTCCTCAATAACTGTAATTTTTCTTTTCCACTAATTAACATGGTGGGACAGTATATGGATTTTAAATTACCTTTGAAGGAATAAGTTCACACCTCACCCTATATCGAGGTATCAGATTCCTCAGCACTGTGGTACTGTAGAGGGAGAATTTCTGAGCTGTCCAATGAAGCTTGTCTCAATAGGACCATCTATGATATTGATAGCAATAGTAATATTTCTTAATGCTATATCAGAGTCTACATATATAAAACAATGATTTCCAAGTGTTAAAAAAAAATTATTTTAAGCTGACACCTTTTCTCTCTTGCAGCCTTCCTTTGCCATTATTTCATTTGACAGAGTTGTGCTACAAGAATTCTTTTTCATCTTCTGGACCACTTTCCCATCAGTCTTTCTGTTACTACAGCCAGAGTTCCTAGTTGGTTTATTACACTCTGGACAATGGAATCACTTTTCTCTTAGTCTTTCACAATTTTGGCTGTTTAATCCAAATGCTTTTACTGTACCTCTGTTTCACATTCTTTTGCCTTTTCTTTTTTTTTTTTTTTCCTATTCTGGTGATTGTTGGGTAGATGGGAGCTCAGTTGAATGTCTGATGTATAAGAAGCTGTAGATTTTATCTCTTACTTTATCTCCAAGAGTGTTCTTTTTCTCTATTTTAATTGTGTTCTGGCTAAACTAGAACTCACAGAAATACTGTTATGGTTTTGTTACACAAAATATATTGTACACCACAACCAATATCTGTTTTGGGGTCTTTTTGTTAATACTGGTTAACTTCCCCCCCAGTCCTCAAGTATTATGCATGACCATACGAATAAGGTTTGTGAAGGAAAACAAGTCCACAATGAAGACATATGTTCAAAGAATCATGTGCTCATAAACATTAATAAAATATCTCAGAAATAGGATGAGCTTAAATAAATCTTTTAATTAAGAAAGGGACTCAATTCAGATGATGTGCAAGTTGCTAACAGTGAAATAGACTAAAAAATCAACCTGAATTCTGAAACCAGAGATAGACATCTGGACATCTGTGAGTCCTGACTATGTGTGAGCTCTGGCCTAAGCCCGTGTAGTCACCTTGATGAGTTACTACCATCAATAAAATATCTGTACCCCTCACGGCTTTGTTTTCAACTTCACAGCAGATTTGCAGTCATGGGTGCATCACAGCAGGAGCAGAGGTGATCATCACCTCCTGAAAAATGGCATTGTCTGATACAGGAAGGAGATCTGTCCAGTCTGTACCTCTTGGGGTACAATATACTGGCAGGGATGTTTGGGCCCTGCTTGTTTTTCAGTTTCAAAATAACTTACAGTAGTTTTATCATTTTCCTCCATATATTCTAAGCAATTAGTTTCTAAACCTTGGAATAATTTCTAGCATATCTGGCAAGGCAACTTCATATTATAGTAGTTCCAAGAATGTTTATCATACTCCATTACACAGCTGACACACACCATTATTAAAAGTTTGGAAAGCCCAACCAAGGTGTCGCTCTCTGTCTTTAGGAACAGAAATGTATTAGTAAGTTCTGTTTATAATCTCTATGCCTTTTGGCTTTCCCAAGCTTTGGGAAACACTGTGAGACAGAACTACACTGGTGCTACTTCTAACATTGCTACAGAAATATAAAGATGCAGAAAAAAAATTGAGCCATTAATATTTAAAAGCTGTATCAATGAAAGTCTTTACTAAAATATGAGAAACAAAATTCCATAAGAAAGCTACTTCTGAAAGGCAGCAGTCTTTGGGAATGAGAAAGATTGCAAGTGCTATTTTCCCTACTTTGATACACTTTTATCTTGTTGTTTCCTTTCCTTACCCTCCTTACACTGTGTTATTCAAGGATAAATCAGGAATATGCAAGTTTATCATCAAGGTAACAGTAAACACAGATTCCTCAGTCTGTTCTCTTGCATGTTCAACTCCTCTTCTGATAAAGCATTATGTACTTGTTCTTGCACCAGAACAGAACTGATTATCTTTTGCCTTAACTGTATCACCTTCCAGCAGATATCAATTAACAAACTCATCCATTCTTTTCAGGAGAAACAGATATTGTGAATCTCAGCAGTTAATATATGCTCATTCTAAAATAATCTTTAACAACATTTAGGGGTTCATCTAATGTTTTAGTATGTGGTAAATAATTTTTAAATTAACACTAATATAGAGAGGAGCCAATCAGATCAGATTTTTTATATCTTCTTATATAATAATTTTTTGCTCTTTTGGAACAATTATGTTGTCACTCAAGGCTCAGGATTGCCTGGTTTAAGTAATAACATTAATAAACTATCCCACGGCTAACAATTTTGAAACAGAATTTGCAGAAGTTGAAGGTAGGAGAAATGAATATGTTGGTGTTGGTATTTTTAGTGAGTTACTGTAAAATGTTCAGTTTTACAGAGAGAAACATGATGCCCCTGAGAATTTAGACCACCATGCAGGTAACTTTTTCTAACAGTAAAAAGAAAGTCTTGAAAATGGGGAGAACAGGGAGTTGTGGGAGGTTGTTATCAGACAGGGTTACTGTGGCAGCTTTTGTGCATGTAGTATATATTCAACTTTTACATTATGTGTTTATGAATAAAGCTCTTCATGTTTGTAAAAGGGACTAGTACCATCACAGTATTGTATGGCTCAGGTAAAACTGACAATGGAGAGATTAGAGATTTATCTACATTCACCCTGTGGCTAGTGGCAGAACACAGGATCTGTGCTAAGAATTAGATGCCTTATAGCATGCAGTCACTTAAATAAAACACTAAAAATATTGCTATTTTTGCAGACTTAACAATGGATTTTTGCTTCAGGTATACTGACAGAAGCTGAATTGAAACATATTAAGTCAATGGGGGTTTAACTCTGAAGATCATTGGATAAAGCTCATTTTTTTAATATCAGCAAAATGTGCTGGTCTTTTACCAGGCTGAAGTCAATATTTGTCTGTCAGCTTGCCTTTTATGAAACAGACAGATTGTATAAGGATTTTTATAGGAAGGTTTAACCCATAGCAAATTCAAATCCACTGATACATTTTGCAGAGGTGGTATTCACATCTTGTTAAAATTGAAACATTTGCAGTAGATAGACTGGAAGGATTGTCACTGACAAGGGAAGGGCAAGCTCTTAGTATTTTCTTCTGAGGCGATTCAAAGGGACACCATCTAACTAACATTTAAGTGGATGTTTTAGTTACACTATAAAATCAGGAAAGGTAACAGTTGGTATTGATGTTTTGTCACTGTTATTAGTTTCTACCAGGAAGAAGCACGTTTGAGGTAGCTTCAATAAAGTCAAGACAAAAACTAGCCACTAAAATATGTCACAGGTCAGATCAATGTTACTCCAATCTTCTTTTACATATGGCAACCAAGTGTAACTCTGTTTGCCACCAAAAGCAAAAGAATCAATACTGATATAATTCAGCTATGAAATTCTTTAAGATCAATGTACCAATGTTTCTATTCAACATAAATGATGCGATATATGTGATTTCCTTGTTAGTTATGGACAGTCCTTTGGTTATTTCACTATGGAAAGAAACAGCAAATTCCAAAACAATCTGTTAATTTATTGGAACTTCCATCACTTCCACTCTCTTATAATAGATGTTTACCTAAGTCCCTTGCACTGATCTTTTGGGCGGCGCTTTTTTGGATGACATCATCTTGTTCTACTCTTAAATGTTAAACTTCTTCAATTTTACCAGGTGCAGCATTTTTCCAAGTGTCTTTCCTTCCCTCTCTTCAATAAGAAGCAAATTACCTTCTTTCCACACCTCCCTCCTAATCCTGGACTGAATTGTTTCTTTCAGTTCTTCTCTGTGATTTTAACTTCCTAAATCTAGGCCTTCTATTTATTTATTTTTTTTTTTTTTTAAATTTACCCTTCTCACTCCCTCAGTAGTTTGGAAAGAACTACTTGTCAAAGTTTTGTTTTAATTTGCTATCCCATCTTCTACTGTTTCAATAACAGTCTAATGGAAAATGTTGAACTGAATTCACTTTACTTACTTGCCTGTGGGCTGGGCTGTCTAAATGGCCTTCATCCCCTGCCCACCTGTGCATCAAGCCTTGCAGGTTAGGAAGAATGCTGCTGCGCAAATAAATCTGATTTATACACTATGAAAATCTAGGAAAGTCCTAAGACTATTAACAATGCTGACAAGACAAAGGTTCTTCATAACTTTATCTTCTCTTCCTTTACCTCTCTGTGTTTATCAGCATAAGCTGGACCCCAGACAACAGGATAAAGAAGCTATGACAATGCACGTATGAGCTCACCAGCAGTGGAGGAAGGGCTGCTTTTCACCTTCTTGCAAGGGGTCAACCCACAAAAAGCCATTGTTCTGCACAGAATTCACCCCAGGGTGGTAATAGAAAAGTTTGACAGTATTGCAACACCGCTGTCTATAGCACCTGGAATGTCATGGAGCGGGCCAGCCTAGGTTTCCAGATGACTAGAGGACAAATGTCATATCCATCTGCAAGAAGGACACAAAGGAGGAACTCCAGAAATTACAGACACGTTAGTTTTACTGCAGTCCCCAGGAAAGTAATGAAACGTGTCCTTCTGAAAACTACTATAAACAAAACCACAGGTGGTGATGAAGAAACACCAGCACGTATTTACAAAGAGGTGTTATAGGTCACCTTCTCCAACAGGATAATGTTTTGCATGGACACGGGGAGAGTACTGGATGCTGTTTATCTGGACCCCAACAAAGCGCTTTCCCACGGTCTTCACCAGGCAAACTGTCAAATTACAGATCAGATGTTTGCCCTATGAGATGGGGGGTAAATTCAAACATGATCTGGATGATGGAAATAAAAGCACCTTCAGCAAGTTTACTGATGACACTCAAGTGACTGGTGGGGTAGACACAGCTAAAGGATGAATTATCTTACAGATAGACCTGGACAAGTTGGAAGAGGGAGCTAACAAAAACTACATGAAATTTAGCAAAGACAGGTGAAGAACCCTGAGGCTGTGAAAAAGAAGGCAAAGAGCCCAGTGCAAACTACACGGCTGGAAAGAAGTATTCCTGAGTGGGGCATGGGCATCCTGGTGAACAGCCAGCTGAACATTAGTTAGCAGCATGCCACTGCAACAACAAAGGCAAGTCAGATCCTCGTCTGCATCCAGAGGGACATTACTAACAGAAATAGACATGTATTCAGCCCACTCCACTCAGTGCTTATCAGGCTGCATCTGGAGTACTGTCTCCAGTTCTGGTCCTCATAATTCAGGAAAGACACAGACAGACTGTGGGTCCAAGGGGAGGCCATAAAGATAATCAAAATGCTATAAAACCTATTCTATAACGAAAGGCTGAAGGAGGTAGGTCTCCCTAGAGTCTAAGAGATCAAAGGCTCCCTCTTCACAAGGAGCCATGTGGAAAAGACAAGACAGCTTGTCCTGGGAGAGGTTTCAACTCATCATAAGAAAGAAACTTTTTACAGTAAGAACAATCATTCACTGAAAGAACCTTCCAAGGCACCTGACAGATTCCCTACTACTGGAGGTTTGCAAGACGCAAATGGAATGTACTAAAAAATATTATCCATCCTTTCTTTGCCACAAAAGTGTGATCAGATGACCTTTTGATATCTCTTTCAATTTGGCCTGTTCTATGGTATTCTATAACTGTATGAATTTTGCCTGTTCCCTGAGCTAGAGCCTTCATATTAGCTGATTTAGGAGCACCAATAAGTGAATGCAGCAGAAGCACAGTCAAATTCTAAGAACAGGAATTACAAAGTGGAAAGTAATGACGATGGGCTCTGTCTTGGAATGGTGCTCTTTAATAGCTTTACACAGTGAGATTGAGTCCACCCCCAGCAAATTTGCAGAGGACATGAAGATGAGTCATGCAGTTAGTACAAGAGAAGGAAGGGATGCCATCCAGAGGGACCTGGACAATCTGGAGAAGTAGGTCCACAAGAACCTCATAAAGTTCAACAATGCCCACTGCAAGTTGTTCATCCTGGTTTGGAACAATGCCAGATATGAGTGCAGACCGGCAAAGTCACTGAGAGCAGCCCTGCTGAGAAGGACTTGAGGCTTCCTGTGAATGAAAAGCTGGACATGAGCCAACACTGTGTGCTTACAGCCCAGAGAGCCAAACGTGTCCTGGGCTGCATCCAAAGCAGCGTGGGCAGCAGGGGAGGGAGGGGATTCTGCCCCTCTGCTCTGCTCTGCTGAGACCCCACCTGGAACACTGCATCCACCTCTGGGCTCCCAGCACGGGAAGCACAGGGACCTGTTCAAGACAATCTATGATTTTATGACACTGTGCAAAATTCTTACTCATTTGTGTGATAATATAATCACAGACATAAAAAGAGGGTACCAGAATTAGAGCTATGATCAGTGTGGTAACATTTCTATCCAGGAATTTGGAGAATTTGACAATGGTCTCCTAAAGTAACATATCCTGGAGCCTTCGTGTTATGTTTTAATATTTACAAGGTAAAAATACCCCAACAAACAAGCAAACAAACAAGGCAAAATGAACAAACAACACCAGCATTCCCCAAACCTTAAAACAATGGAAAAAACAAAGTCAACTTAGAGTATAGGCTTGAAATGAATTCATTTCTATCCAATATGCACAAGGCATCTGGTTGCACTAAGTGTAACTACTTAGAAAACTCCTATAAAAAATACTGGAAAAATCAATCTGAGGGTCTGACCTTCCATCTTACTTTAAAAATAGACTTTCCTATCAAATTCATCTTTCCATTTTCTTTTTCCTTTTTTTTTTAATGTGTCACCTTGATTTGAAAGTATTCATGGTGTGAAGCTTTTCACTGAGTACCTTACATTGCTTGCATTGCTGCTCAATTTATTTCACAGTTAAAATGTAATAGCTCAGGTCATATTTTCATATCCCACTCTTTTTTATTTTTTTTCTATTTCACTGAAGCCTAATCTCAATATAATTAAAACAAATGTACATCTTTCTTATTTGTTCTGATGAGGTACAGGAACCCATGAAATTCTTCTGAAAAGAAAGACATGATACAGTACCTTTATGAAACAAATGACAAAAAAAGTCCCACTTTTATGAAGGAAAAATATTTCTTCCTTTACTGATTTATTCAGAATAGTTCAAACTCATCTCAAAACTCTTTCAAAGAACTAAACCAGATTAAAGCAAATGGAAATGTCCCCAGTGTTCAGGGAATTTTCTGTATGTTAGGAACTATTTCTTTGCAAATGGACAAATGCTCATGTTTTTATGTTTTTATCTCAGAAGTGTTATCTCACTTATCTCAAAGGCTTGTAGTCTTGTTTAATTCTAACTACATTTTCTATAAAACTGCTAGTTCTCAATAGGTAAACCAAAGAGTTGGTGCTCTGAACCCACCTTATTTCTACCACAAAAAGAGAATTTTCCTTTTGTTTTATTAAAGGAGCTATAATCAGTTCTCCTGAAGAGACATAAATTTAGCACAGCAGTAACTTAAAGATCACAAAAAAACCTCCATTTTTTTTGACCTTTTCCTTAAATGCCATCACATTGCTGTTTTTACAGCTGTATTTCGAAAGGCAATGTAATGCTTAGGAAGATTTCTCATAATACTTGGGGAAAATAACTTCCTTATGTAACTATTCATGATAGAATTTTATTATTGTACTTATTTTTATAATTATTATAGTCATCATTGTGTGTGTTGTTATCTTACTGCTATAGTTAATATAATATAATAAAAGACAGTACTATTATAGAATTTTGTCATAGAAGTGTAATATTATGCTACTTGCACTGTGCAGTTATATCAGTATATGGAAAATCTGGCCATCCTGCCCTGCCTTTTCCTTTCTGGGGGCTGAATGGGAACCCTCTCATCCCAAACCTGGAAGAAATCAGAATAGAGACTTTTTGTCTAGACAGATGTACAATTATTTTCCTCTTTGTACAATTTTTTTTCTCCTCTTCTTTTGAATTATATGAACATAAGATACCTTTCAAAAAAGAGTGGAAAGATAAATATTTGGAAATCATCTTAAGACAGTCTGGAACTGAGGGAGGCTGAAGGCAGACAGTACCAATGAAAGATACAAGATGCTGGACTTAATTTTTTTTTTGCACTATTAATTGGAACTATTTTAAGGAATGTTCTAGAATATGTAAAATATAGGCAGTCACTGGGAAGGTAAGAAAAACAGAAGCAATTATTTTAATTTCTTACTTATCATTCTTTCTCTTTTGTACTAAGAATTTCTGTGAGATAAGACAGACAAAACCCACATTCCTGTGAAATGTCAGGTGCAACATTCTCTCAGCACTCATGCTAGATAATGTGTTGATTAGCTTTAGGGGTTGAGACAGGTTGTATGGGGGGTCCCCTGAAGATGTTTTTGTCAACCACCTATGAAGAGAAGCACTAAAAGTATGAAACTTTATTTAAAAGAATAGCTTTTTCTGACTATTGTAACTCATAAACTTATGGCCAAAATCCTTGCCACAAAGGATTATATTTAGAAAACAGAATAAAGCCAATACAGGCTTGATTGCAGAGCCTGTGTTGATTGCCTTAAGGTTTACATTACCACAGAGGCAGTAAGAAAAAAAGGTCAGATATGTCACGCTATCTTTAACTATTCTATTTGTCACAAGGATGTATAAACATTTGTTTTGCACAAAGATCGGAAGGAATAGAAAATGTCTTATTCATATGGGAAATGTGTTGCTGAAAAGACCCAAATGCTCTCAGCTTGTTTTTGGAGTACTATTTGAAGTTTTTGGTAGACATAAACCACAGAAAATTTTCTTTTGCTAAGTACAACTGAATCAATTTACAACGGACATAATTTTTTACCCTTCTCCTTAATTCCATCAAAGACACATTCACATGCCCTGTCCTTGTGCATATTATACAGGTCTTAATTTTTCCTATGCCTTATCTGCACTTCAGCTGTCTGTTCAATGTGTGTTTTAGACAAAGTATTTCAAGGAGACATTGATGTACAGAATGGATATGAAGTATTTGACATTAGTTCATTTTTTCTTTAGAACAGACCTAATTATTTACCTCAAAGTGCTCTGTGCATGTCAGTAAATGATAATAACACTCACAGTACTTTCATATGCCTCTATTTTACACACAGTTAAGCTTATTTAGAGGAGAGGTTATGCAACTAACCTTTGTTATGAAGCAAGTCACCTGCCAAAACTGCAAGTGGAATGTAATCATTCTTGTGGTTCACAAGTGGTTGCTCTTGTTCTTTCTTTCTTTGTCTTTTTCCTTCTGTAAATTTCTTTATTTCAGCATGTCTTTTTCTTCTCTTCTTTTCTATAAATCCAAGTAGCTCAGAAAGGAAGGTAGATGAGTCAGGGGAATGGCAGAAAGCAGGGAGGAAAATCCCAGAGGACTTACAAGCCATAAGGATGACAATCCTGTACACCCAGATGTAAAGGCAATATTTTTAATGTTGGCAAGCAGACTACAATAATTTTGGTATACTAAAGAAAGGCAGTGAAAGATGAGTTTGTTGGGTTTTTTCCCATTCTTTTTCTTTTTT
>VZRO01003424.1:1084914-1102539 GCA_013397915.1 Daphoenositta chrysoptera
TTTTTATTTCTTTAACTCATTATAGAGCTAAACTTCTGATTTCAACTTTCCCTTTTGTTTATATACACCAACTGTTTCTGGGTCTGAAGAATAAATGAAAGGATTTTAAATGAGTCCTAATTAGATAATTCTGTAGCTGTTCCCTAGACATAAATATGTTGCTCTAGAAACAGTAATGATAAAGCTGAAATCCCATTAGAAAAGCCAATATGTCAAATAAATATTTTTAAAGAAAAGGAAGTTTAATTTTGTTTCATAAAACATGATCTGCCTTGATAAACAATTTGCATGTACTAGATACAGAACAGTTTCTCAGGATTAAGCAAACTAGTTCAAAATCTCCTGTCTAGAATGAAATAACTAAAGTTTAATTTTCATTCTGTTAAAACATCTTGACTTAAGGCATAACAAATTTTGTAAAGGGGAATAGACCCCTCAACAAAAGCATAACACTGATATCACATGTTTTCTGTCGGATGTTTTGCAGTTATGTTAATTGTGATAGAATCTTCAACTTGACGTGCTGAAATAAGGATTTGGGGGGAGTTACAAAATAGCTGTGTCATAGAAAGAAGTGTTCTGGGAAGAATTACACATATCCCAAGCTTCATTCATTAAGGATAAAAAAGCCTTCAACTTGGCATGGGATTGGGATTTTAAGTCCTTGATAGAATCCAGTTCTCAAACGCCACTCTCCACTTTACAGATCTGCACCTCCAGGTCCTTGTTCTGAATAAATTAAAATGAAAATATATCCTGCTTACAAGTTTGAGCTCTACCTTTAGCTCAACAGAATAAAAGGTTATGTTTAAGGTCAGAGAATAGATGAATAACAGCCTCCTGTGTGAGATATTGTTGATATTCTCTGTTGTAATCTGGCTTTGAACATGTACATAGGCTTGGTCTGGTCTACCCAAACAGCATGATGAAAAGATAATTAAAGATAATTCCAGAAGTGTGTGAGAGACCATGCATGTGTTCTTTACTATACATGGCTTGAACAAAATTCAGTGAATATAGGAAATCCAGTAATTGCCTTCCTCTGATGACACGACCTTCAATCGCACCTGCCAAAGTGTGTGTGTGTGTGTGTGTGTGAAAGAGATACACTAAGAGTGGACATTGTCTTTCGGATAGCAAGGGCTGTTGCATGACATATCTATTTTCAGCTTTCCCATAATTGCAGATTGCCTTCAGTTAACTCCCAGACCCACATTTTCTCTGCCAGTTTCTCTTCAGAAATGTGAGTCTGAAATAAAAAAGGAATGTATTTCTAGTATGTGTGAAGAGTTCCTCTTGGCCAGCGTAGCCAGTGGATGTCAAAATAGGTTTTCCCTTCATTCAGAAGTGACCATGATAAAGGACACTTACAGGATCATCCAGGAAAATAAGCTTTGTTCCTAGGTGGAGACCATGTGCTCCAATGGAGTCCTTACTGCAAGAAGTTAACTTTATAGTTCTCATGCAGAAAAAAGACACTTTAGAGCCCTTCAACCTAGTAATTTGGTTCATCTCAGTTTGGGAAAATCTCAAGCAAAAGGCAAAGCAGAAAGACAGGAGTCATTTGTTAGCCTCTGTCATTTTCTCAAAGGTAGTATAACTTGCTGGGGAATTATATAGCCAGAAGTAAAGGTTGTTACCACTTTAATATGCATCAGAAACAGATAGGCACTGAAGGACTAATGGGGATGCTTTATAGCACCTAATAGTAGGTATTTATGGCTCCTCATAGTCTATTTAATGTGAAAAGGTCTAAGGGAGGTGAATTCCAGCTGTATCTTCTGACAACTGATGAAACACAGGTTTAAAATATTTTATTTTCTATCAGGCCAAGCAGTTACCTGACTTTGTATCCAGTGCAAGGGGTCTCAGGAAATAGCAAAGAACATCACGTACCAGTAATTTGTTATTCCCATCTGTTTATATATATATAAGAGTAGAACCTTCTCAAAGTGGGCTTACCTCCTCTTTACAGAAACATTCAGCCAGAAGAACCTACAAACCTTTTGCAGGTACGGCTTCCAAAAACTTGCAGCTGCAGAGGAATTCTTATTGCCACTTTCTGCACAGAGTCTTGACATGATTTTCAGTGTAATTTTAGACTAATGGTTTTGCCAAGACCACATGAACACCATGTTCAGAAACTAGAACAATCTGGTTTAGACCACTGCCAACTTTTCTGCATATCTGAAGATTCACTCCATGTTGACTCGGATGTTTTGTCCCCTATCCTACTGATGCCTTAAGAACCTATAAATGAAACAACACACACTTTGAAGACAATATTAGTATGGGAGGTAATATAAAGGTGATTCTTTATTGGAGGCCTCCAGGGGCAGTAATGGAAAAATGTCCACAAAAGCCCAAACCACAAAGGGTGAATAGAGTTTTTATAAGTTTAGCAAATTAGCATAATTGACAAAAATCACTAATTAGGAGCACAGGTGATGAGTTAATTCCCCTGTCTGGTTCAACCCTTTTCTGGAGTGCGCCCCTTGGTACTAGCTGTACTTTGTTTATGAAAACGTGTCTCAAAGAGCTGTTTTCTGGCCTTGGTTCCTAGGGAGAACCAAGATAGGATAGGGGCTTTGGAATATGTTTTGTCTTTCTGCCTATCAAGGCAGGGAAAAGTACTGGGAAAACTAGCTATGAATGTAATAATAGGCTACAGAGCTCCAAATATATATGTAAAGAATACAGAGAATATGTAAACGAAAAAAGGCAAAAAATCATCCAGCATCACTGGGATAAATCACCCTCTAGGCTACGATGTAAGAAGGAATCCTTGGAAAGCTATCTTCCAGAACAGACTGAAGGTATTTTCAGCTACATTAATGTTCATTTTAACACAACCACTCCCACAGTGTCCCCTTCAGCTTTCCTCTTGTTTTCAAATATTTGAGTTCAGTTCTTGTTTATTTTGTTTTGAAGCAAACATTATATCTGCAGGGATAGCTGTTTCTCTGTGCTGTCAGCTGGTGGCCAGACACACTCTTTCTAAAACTCTAAATATACCTGTCCTGCCTGTGAAGTAAGGCATCACATCACTGACACAAGCAGCAGGGAGATGTGCCAATACATCGTAAATAAACACTGTGCAAGATCTGCTGCTGTCAAACTGGGTATCATGCATACCCTCAGCAATCTGATACACTTAGACTGAAAAAGAATCCATCTTCTCAGGCAAACAACAAGGATTTTTAAAAAGACAATAAAAGTGCCTGAACATTTTTGATAGGAATTCCCTCTGGGTGAGTCTTTTAAGCAGAGGCACGTTACCTTTCATGTCGTTCTCAGTCAGGAACCTCATTACTTTCACCAGTCTGTTAAATGCTTTATTAACGTTTTCCAACACGCTGAAGCCCTGTGCTTTGGGTTTGTGCTGCACGCAGGGTTGATAATATAGAGATGCTTTAGATATTCTTGAGAAGGGCTTACACAAAACCAAGGCCTTTTCTGCTTTTCGTACTGCCAAGCTGGTGAGGAAGTTGGGGTGCACAGGAAGCTGGGAGGAGACACAGCCAGGGCAAGTGACCCAAACTAACCAAAGGGATATTCCAGAATGTATGATATCTACTGAGGGGAAGAAAGAAGAACTGCGGAGTCTTTGGAGTTATGGAGTTTCTTGTCACAAGTAACTGTTATGCATGATGGAACACAGTTTTCCTGGACATGGCTGAACACTTGCCAGTCTGTGGGAAGTGGTGAATGAATTTATTATTTTACTCTGCTTGTGCTTGCAACTTTTGGTGTCCCTATTAAACTGTCTTTGGCTCAAGTTACAAATTTGCTCACTTTTACTCTTCCAATTTTGCCCCTGATCCTGCTGGCCCGTGAGTGAGCAGAGGTGTGTGGGGTTCGGTTGCTGGGTGAGGTGAAACCACGGCACCTTCCCTCTTCTGTGACAGCCCCATGGAGATTTCTGACTACCTAAGAAGTGGAAGAATACACCTGCCTTGCAGAGAAGGCTTTGGCATTTGTGATTGTTTCAGTGAATACCAGAGGCTGTACTGTCACATGGAAGACTCCAGCGCTGGGATCATAGGTCCTGCAGCTACATCCCTCACTCCTGGCTTCTTTCATATTCATCTCACCTATGGTGACGTGAAACAAACAGAATTTTATCTAGGAAACTACAGACTATGCAAGAAAGAGGAAACCTGGGGGTGTCCTGAACTTTCTGTCAGAACAAGGAATTTGTAGTACAAGTGGAAATTCAGTTGCAGAAAGGCAATGTTCCTGGTTTTGTTGTACATCCCATCGCTATCTCTTTGTCTGTGAAAATCCCAAAGGTGTAATCTGCCCAGAACAGTAAGCAATTTTTCAGAGAGGAAAGGGGGAAATCCTGCATGTATCTGCTGAGGACAGGTCCAATTGTTTTAAATGAGGCATTGCTTGACAATGAGGTAGATTATCTCCAACACCTGTTCATTAAGGTATAGTTAAAAATTAAGAATTTTAGGGGACATTCATTCCTTGGTTAAAGTATTTGTGAGGTCTCAAGTTTACTGAGAGTTTATTTGGTAGAAATTGTATAGGCAACTGGTATGTAAGTCAGCGTAAGAAAAACTCGGAATCCTCATCTCATTTTTATCTCCTAATTTCACTGATTTATTAATAATTAATAACCTTCAGCATTTTTATCACAACTTTCAATCACAGAATTCAAAATTGAGCTGCGAACACTAATTGGGTTTCAGGGTACCCATAAAATAGAACCTAGAGTGATCAAACTTTAAATTCTGTGCTTGTATAAACACTGTATGTGAGCTGAAAGAATATGGGAAAAGCTTGTGGCACTTCCCTGTTTCTTCTTTTGTGGTGAAAGGTTGAAATTTAGCCATGACAAGGCATTCTCTGTTTTATTATTAGAAAAAACGGTATGACACACTGAAATAATAGTTGTAATAATATTGTATCTAATTGTTGTGTTACTGGAATAGTTTAGCTCCCAAGGCTACAGCTGAACTGAAAGCCAGAGTCCGTTTTAAATAATCTTGTGATAATCTGTCAAATAGCTGCCTTCTCTGTAGGTAGATACTTTATATTATCTCTGCAAGTGCAGCTTCTAACTCAAAAGACAGCAGCTGTCAATAAGAAACTTAAGAGCATGAAACATGGAGGACATGAAAAAGCAATCCTTAGAACGAAAGAGCTGCAAAAAGCCCAGGAGAGAGCCCTTCAGGAAAAGAGTAACTTATTGACATAATAGGAAAGTTACTGAGGGGAAGTTTTAAGTGCAAAAGGTAATGACAGAGGTGGCTGGGAGAAGAAAAGAGGTTATAAAATGAGTGTTTGAGATTTTATCTCTAAGTATTCAGGAAAACGGTTTCTGCTCAAAAGTTTAAATTGTACTGTGAAACATTTTGAGAAAAGAAAATCAAGTTTTGTCTCTCCATTGCTGGAATATGAGCTTCTTTACAAATATGATACATACATCTTATTTCCTTCAATTTCCTTATTAGACACCATTATTTACAATAAAAGTTTCCTAGGTGCCAGTGTCTCATCTGCTTGTACTATAAATACTATTTATTATTTCAGTTTACTGATGAGTCAAGTACATTTAGGTCCCCTTATGTTTAAATTTTTCGATGTTTTTTTTCTTTTCTTTCCTTGTTTTCATTTCTTCAGGAAACATCTCTAAGAAAAATTTAGTGTAAGGTTTTGGCCAGGGACTGACTTTCTTTGATCTAACCTCAAGGTATCAAGAGAACAAGTTACAGTGACATGAGATGTTCTCATAGAAATGGATAGGGCTCACCCAGCACTTCAAGTATTTGAAGTGTATTCACTCTTCTATAATTTTCTTTCTTTTTCAACTAATGCCTTGTCAAAATGACATTTCAAATTAAACCCTTTTTGACTAACATAGGTGAAATAAGTGCCTCTTCTGTGACTAATTTTCAAATATTTTTGTAATAACAAAATTTGATAATATTGTTTTTCTTTCCTTTAAAAACATGAATGGCAAACATGTTCTTTCCAAGAGGTGTTAAAACAGACATACTTTGATGAAACAAACTTTTTTACAGTAGCCCTTTGAGAGGCAAAAATGGAATGAAAAGCACAAGATAATGCTCTGAGCATGAAACCTGGAGCAATTAAATATGTAAAAAAAGGAAGATTGTGTTAATTGTTAAGATTAATTTTATAAAGTACAAATAGGAACATGTTGTTCTAATAATTTGTAAAAGTCATCAAGCATAGAGTTTTAGGAGTATGCTTTCTGTGTGTTTTTGGTAGATTTTAGCACCACTTTTAATGAAACATAACTAATTGTCAATGCATCTGTTTGAAATATAGTCCTCTTTATGGAGTATCATGTAGCCACAGATGAGGCTGTAGTTGAGAAGCAGATTGATTTGTGCTACCTCCTTAGAATCATCCCTGCAGGAAAATCAACCTTGAATCAAGTAGTCTAAATGTTTTACTTATCTCATTGGCTGAGAGCTCTAAATGCCATTGTTGAAAAGAAGAAGGAGAGAGGATAAAAGCCAGATGAATGTCTTTGTACCACTTTTTTAAGTAACACTCACTAACATTGTATATACTGCATTATATTACCTTTATTATGTATACGGACAAAATTTACACCCAAGTCCACTGTGATACATGGTGTAAGTGGGGATAAACCCAATATGAATGTTTCCTAAGAAGAAGCTCAGATCATCAGGACATTTTGACTCCTTCAATGAAAAAGCTGACCAAATCAGTCTCGATTTGCCAAAGAAGTATTCTACCAGTCCATGTATTTGAATGTGAAGGTTTGGAAATAACATACATATTACTTTAAATACGCAGAAAACTAACACAATTTTTTTGGCTCTCTTAAATACACCTGGCATGCAAGGGACCAGTACTAGTAAATCTTTTCTATATAGATACAAGGAAATGTGAACAGGAGAGGGAATATAGAAGAGAACAAGCTGTTCTGAATGTTGGCATGCTCTTGATTTTTATAGCCACATGAAAATGAATCTGGCATGGTTTATTACAAAACATTGATGGAACTACATTTGAGTGAGCAAGAAAATCTTTCACTTGCTGTTATGCTGTTACAGCTGAGCAGTATTTGAAAAATGAGTGTAAAATGGAAGTTAAAGTCACCTTTCCCAAAATTTTTAGTATAAAGAAGAGCAAGTTATGTATTCTGCAATTATGAAGAAGATTGATTAATGACGTATTTTCTTGCACCTACCTCCTCAAGTTAATGGCATTGTAATGGCAATAGTATATTTCCAAGGTATTTTTACCAACACAGAACTGAAAACAGAAAAATGTGCACCTAACTTGGTTTAAATGTGTAAATTTTCCAAGTCTTATATCCATTAAAAAATATCTTGTATATGCAAGTGCTTTTTAATTTTCTTTTAGAATTTTTAATATATTTAAACAACAGGAATTCTGTCTCTGTGGTGGGAATTCTGGCTCTGTGGTAACACTGGAATCAAATAGGTCTTTTGCCTCATGGCTAGTCCATTATGCGTTTGTTTAATGAATATTTTAGGATATGCAAACTGTAGCCCTTGCTCTCTGTAACCCCCCGTGTAGTGCCAGTCTTGACTTAAGTGTTTGTGTACTAAGGTATGAAGGTTCACTACAGGGAAAAGAGTGGATGGAACAGATGCAGGAAAAGTATTACAACATACAGCCAAAAGACACACTGTACAAGAAACAGTAGATGTGTTCAGAAGGTAGAGACATATATGTGGGCTCTGACTGTGTCATGTCACACAATATTGGCTTTGCGGAGAAGAGGTCTTGGTTACTTCTGATTTATACTTTGTATAAAAATAATTACATGCAAAAAATCCCCTCTCTAAATGCAATAGTGATTTCCTGTATGCAACCAAATAAGAAACAACAACAACAACAAGACAAAATAGGAAATAGTTCTTCTACGTGACAGCCTTGGAAGTGTAGAGAAAATTAAAACCATAAATTAAAGTCTTAATAAGAATTTCACACTTTATTAATTTTTCAAGTATTGTCTGGATCCTTAAGGATAGCGGCAATGAAAATAAGTCTAGCTCTGGATAAAGAATGATTGATTTTATATACAGATTTTATATATATGAGTTAACCCTGAATTGCCTCAAGTACAATGGTTGGGACCCTTCAGTTTTTCAACTGGTAAGGAAGAAGTGTCCAAGAAAAGAAGTTTCTCTCAAAATCTCTGTTGTCTAGTGTTTTTGTTTTACCCGTTTCATTACAAACTCTAATTTGTATGAGTTCAAATAGATTTTTGCAGTTGCAACTCATGAATGTTTCCCACAGTGTGGAAACCCTACAGAGATCTGTTTACTCTTGGCTGCTTTCCTGCTTCTTTGTCAGATTACACCTCAGTGTTCTGATACATCTGTTGGAGGTACCAAGCTGTGCTCTTTAGGAACATGGAATTAACACCTTCAAGTGTAGATCTTCCTGGCAATAGAGCTAGTACTGTGGAGTTTGTGGGCTGAAGTACCTTATAGTTTTCAAAGTAAGGCATTAAAAGGAAGACTTTGGTTTAGTTTTTCTCCCCATGACAAATGGCAAGAAAATAGCAGAGAAAGAAGAACTAGAGCATGAAAGAATCATATAAATTTAATTGACTGTATTGGTCTGCAGGTCAGTTTTGATTAATAGGATCCTCCATACTGAAATGCATGAATCTGTTTACTCTGTGTTAAAGAATGAAATTCTGCACCAGAAAACTAACCAGTTGTATTCTATCTCTTTGTTGAAGAACATTAAACCCTGTAGTCTTTTAGAGTGTTGACTTTCTTGTGCTCTGTAATGGGCTCTTTTACTTGGACATAATTATGGAGAAAGACTGATTTTAAGAAATGTAAAAATTGGCATTCAAAGGTATATTTCAGCTGGTTCTGGTTGTAGTTAACACTCATACATCTATAAGTGCCCAGAGTTATTGATAGTTTAGCTTTCAACTAAAAAGGGGGAAGACAGTGAAAAATATATTTCTAGGTATCTGTCTATACAGAAAACTCTGTACCCCATCACATTTAATTTTGTCTAATGTTTTAAAAATTATGGATTCATGAAAATATATTCAGAAGAATACTTTTTTTTTTTAAAGAAATAAAGTTTAGTCAAATGCATCTTTTAGTTAGCTATTTTGTTCCTGTGCTTCCCGATGTATTTTACATTATAAAGACAAGGATTTTCTTCTGAAAACTGCCAGTCCTGGAATTAAATAAGTTAACACATAGCTTTATGCTTAAGCAGCTTCCAGCTTTTCCCAGCTCTTGGTTCCTTCTCTCAGAAGAGAGAGACGGAGAGTTAAACTTTTTTTTCCCCTGGGACTTTGGTTTTTTTCCTTCTTCCTCTCTTCTGGACTGTTCAACAATACCAGAACACACTGGGAGAACTTTCCACCAAGGGCCCCGGGTGGGCCCAGGCCGACCCAGCTCCGAGGAGGAGAGGAGAGACCACACACACAGAAGGACTCTAAAATCTTCCCAGGTTTCTCTCCACAGCTAGAGATTTTATTATTTAGCATTATTATCCTCTTTCTGTGTGTTTGTTAAATAAATAGGTTTTGTTTTTTTCCCCTTCACTTTCCTCCCAGGAAAAATCTTTTCTTTCCCAAACCTGACTGGGGGAGGGGCAGCTGTAATCTGCCTTCTATCAGAGGATATTTTCCTCCAAATTTTCCTCAAAGTGGCACAGACCCCAAATCATAAAACACAGAGAATAGGAGTCTTTACTATATGGCACAAAATGAAAGACAATAAACAAGTCTTTTTCTCTAGTAGTCTTGGAAATTCTCTCACTGCCCCTGAGTCTGCACTGTACAACTATTTATATGGTTACTTCATAAGTGGTTAATTTCTAAAACATAGCTGTGAAACTACCATGGAAATATACTTTGACTTACACTGGGGAAAAACGTTTTTAACGTTTATATAACCTCTTTATATTTCTTTCTTTAGCTGTTACAGTAGACACATGTCTTTGTGTGAACATTGATGTCTGGGGTCCAGTTTGCCTACCTCTAAGCAGCCTTCAAATGGAGTACGATGGATGTAAACATTCTACACAGGATAAGAGTGAACAACTACAAGGACATTTTCACACATATTCAAGCTTAACTGTGGTCTGTCACCCAATAAACATGAGGGAATGCAAGAACTGCTGTAGCAGACCTTTTAATTTGTATTTCCTTTTTTCAATATTAGTAAATAGCACATCCTTCAGAGAAAAGTGCAGTAGCTCAGAGATGAATAGTTAGAAATTAATTCGCTCACTAGGAAAGATAATACTACTTCCCTTTTATGAATTAGAAGTTATGTTTGGAAAAAAACCCTAAAATTTCACTTTTTTGTTTGTTTGTTTTAAGTTTGAAAAGCTGGGTGAAATTGCAGATTTCACATTTTTTAAGATCTCAGCTTTTTTTAAAATTGTTTTCATTATAAACACTTCCATACCTTAGACTGACAATCTCATCTTGCAGGCAAAACCTAAAATTAGCTTGAAGGAACCACAGGTACCTTGGATGTGGGTGTAAAGGGTCTCCAGTACTTATCTATGGAAAAAGCTGCTATAAGATTTCTCACATCTTTCTAATCAACAAGAAAAGTCTTGGATTAGAATACTGTGAAACGGCTTCAGGTCTGCTGTACACTTGAAACCTGTCAAAATCTCTTGTCTAGCTTAATAAAAACTAATTATGCTCTAATGCCACTAGCAGCAGGGATGTTTTCTACTATAAATACTAATAATTGTTCTTGGTCGTCTCACCAGAACTGAGGTATTGGCAGAAAATACAATCAGCTCTGTATGAAAAGATTCATAAAAGACTGCCATAGCATCTTGCACATGAAAAGAGATTTGCCATCTGAAAGTTGTAGGTCTAATTTCAAAACTGACAGCTTGTGTTCAACAGATTTTATCACATTAAGTGTCAGAGAAACACTGCGAAAAAGACCCATACCAGAACTGTTAATTTTTTCTTCAAACTTGTGTAAACCTCTATCCAGCAATCCTAATAGAGCTAGGTGTTTTACATACACTTCCATGTGAGCTTTCCTCTTTAATATATTCATAGAGTTTTCACCATGACTGAATCTTAGTTCTTCTGTATAATTTTGGTGTTGCACTTCACCTGACTTGCCACAGTCTACACGCACTTGTGAGGGGGATGAAAGACAGCTGGGTCTTTGTGTTTGTGCCTGGTCCCTGCCCTCACTCCCACGGTCTCTGATGGGCAGCATGGCTTGTGCTGGGAGAGGAACACCAGGAGGAACCCTCCAGATGCTTACACAATTACTGTATTCCAGAGACAGAGAAGCTGAGGGGTTTTCAATTGACTTTGGTGCACTTTTTGCTGCAAAAGGGTATAAAATGCTGATGGAGACTGAGTCAACTGGGAAAACCCATCTCAGAGGGTGCAGATAGTTTCTAAGTGACACTCCAACCTAACAGGGACACCCCCAGTGTACATCCAGTCCAAATAAAGAACTTTGGTCACTTTTGGACAGGTGAATAAAAATTGCTGAGATCCAGTAAAATATGGAGATAAAATGCTAAAGCAGCTCCATGGGTGCTTTTTTTTTTCCTTTGTAATGATGAAATCTGCAGGGCCAAAGAATGTAAACATGTATGCTTCCAGATGAACCAGCTTATATTATAATCCTTTAGACACAGACTGTTGATGAAATCTAAGACTAAGTGAACCCAGGCACAGCTAGACTTCTCAGAAATTTAGAGAACAAGGGGGTCTCACTGAAGTTCGTGACTCAACAGGAGAGACCATAACCTGATTGTACTATAACACATTGTAACCATAGACTTAATAGTTAAATACTGAATTGACGACATTTAGATACTGCATTACAATCAATCTAATCATAATCATCCAGATAGTCACTGTGTCCTACTTTCTGCACCTGTCTGAGAACCTTACCTACAGGTAAGGTTCAGCACGACAGTGCCCTATGCCTCACCATTTGATGAAGTCATATTAAGAACACATAAAGAACTACAGAACTATAAAAACTTCTCTGCAAACTATTCAGAAGCTTTCTAAATTAGTTAGGCTAGGAAGAGTGGAACAACAGAATAATTTCCAAGAAAAAAAAGAAAATTAGCCAAGATATGTTCTTTTGTCTTGGCTAACAAAATAATATTTTTGCTTTGTGGCTGCTTACATTTCCAGGTTAAACAACTGCATAAAACAAACCAACAGTGGAAGCTTCATTCTTGTCATATAGCAGGAAAAAAATCAGCGAGTTTTCAGGGTTTTCGAAATGAGTTTAGGCATGTTATTCATGGGTGTCTGAATTTCTTTCCAACTCAATTAAAAAATTATCTGTTTCCAGAATTCTTTCACATGATGAGTGAAAAATCGTAATTCTATACTAGTCCCAATGAAGTGGAATAATATGGATTATTAGAGAAGTGTTACTTTTAGAAAAAACCTTGTAAGGAGCAAATATGTGGGCAGTGTGGCCAGTCATAAGTCTCAGGTATGTTCACGTGAAGATTTATATTAGTACTAAATGGCATCTACCAAAAGGCTTCACTTTTTACAAATAGGCAGAGGAGTACTTCAGGGTCAGCTTCTCTAGCTTTTCATCTTTCACATTTAAAAATTAGTCTTACTATTCATGTCCTCCAAATATAAGATAAGATTTTTAATCTAAGAGAAAGAGAAGAGATTAGAGGGGAAAAAAAAAGTGAAATAATAGATGCTATTAGTCTAAATGAACTCATAAACCTTTAGATAAAAAGATAAGGATAGTTAGCTCATGATAGTTAACATGTCTTTCTCTTATATAGCTGACACTACACCTATTAATCTCAGCTGAAGATCCTCTCCATAAATTATGGTCAGAACACTGAATTACATTCCTCTGACTAATAAGGGAAAGAGGTTTTACCTATTTATTTAGTATGAATTTTAAAAGATATCTTTGGTACAGGCTACACATGCAAGCATAGATATTTTATTAGGCCACATCAAAAGCAAAATAAATTAGGAATCACTGGGTATCAAACAACATTTATCCCTACAAATACCTCTGCAGAAGAGAACACATCTGTGGTGGATTGACCTTGGTTGGATGCCAGGTGCCCATCAAAGCCACTCTATCACTTTGTTCCTGTAAGGGTCCAAACAACTCACACAAAGAGACTTTTAACAGGGCTTGCGATTGTTCATGCAAACTCTGAGTTAGATGCGCGAGAGAAATACCAACATGATATTCTAAAGAGGTCAAAACAATGAAAAGAACCCTACTGCCAACTTTAGAAGAGAACTTTGGTGAAAGTTTAGTGAAACATTCAATCAACATAAAACACTTCTCAAAGCATGAACTTGGCCTATTTAACTTAGCAAACTATAAACCCATTCCATTTTAAGTTAATCAAAAGTTCAAAGAGGGAATTAGAAGAAGGAGAAAGAAAGAAAGACAGAAAAGATATAGTAAAGCACATATATAGCTACCAACTCCTGGATTCCAGCTGTGATCAGATAGAAATTCCAAGAGGAGATAGGCTGAAAATATCTAATTGCCTTGTGTTAAGCCTTAAATACCCCTTGGCCTTCCTGGGGCCTTCCCCCAGATGGGACTTTTGACCATTTGGCCACCCAGGATCTGGATTGGGGTTCCAGGAGTGGGGTGTGGAGTATTGCCTCTGATGTGCCAGAGGTTGGCAGCCACTGCAGGGCTGGAATACTGGCTCTAGGGATGGGGCGTACACCAGAGCACAGCCTGACCTGTCCCTTTCCCCACACATATGCACCCCAAAATGTCTCAAGACATCTCTGCAGTCTCTTACAGCTCCTCTGCTGGACAGGACAGAGAAAAGATAAGGAAAGGTTCATGGGTTCAGATAAGAACGGGGAAGGATCGCTCACCAATTACTGCCATGGGCAAAACAGGCTTGAGTCATGAGAAATTATTTTGTTTTTTATCAATTAAATCAGAATGGGATAAAGAGAAATAAACCCAAATCCTAAAATCCCCTTCTACCTACACCTCCATTCTTCCCAGACTCAACTTCACAGTTTTCCTCCTTCCCTGCAGTAGTGGAGGGACATGGGAAATGGGGGCTGCATCAGTTCATCATACATTGTCTCTACCACTCCTTCCTCCACCAGGCAGGGACTCCTTACACACTTCCCTTCCAGCATGAGGTCCTTCCCACAGGATGCAGACCTTCATGAACTTCTCCATTATGGGTCCCCCATGGGCTAAGTCCTTCCAGCAAACCTGCTCCAGCACAAACTCCTCTCTCCACAGGACCACAGGTCCTCCCAGGATCCTCCTCCAGCATGTGGTTCCCACGTAGCCCCAGTCTCCTGTCGGTGCATCCAGCTGCTGCAGCATGGGGACATCTATAGGCTGCAGGTGGGTCCCTATTCCACCACAGACCTCCATGGGCTGCAGACCACAACCTGCCTCACCATCACCTGCACCACAGGCTGCAGGGGAATCTCTGTTTCAGGGGCTGAAGCATCTCTTCTTCCTCTTTCTCCTGTGGTCTTTGTGTCTGCAGGACTGGTGCTCGCACATGTTCTCACTCCTCTTTTTCCTGGTTAAAATAGACATCTGACAGTAATTTTCCCCCTTAAACATGTTAACCCAGAGGTGCAACCACCACTTCTGATGGGCTCAGCCTTGGCCAGTGGTGGAAGTTTGGCTTGGAGCCATATGGCATTGAATCTGTGGGACATAGAGGAAGCTTCTAGCAGCTTCTCACAGAAGCCACCCCTGTAGCCTCCCCATTTCCAAAACCTTGCAATGACAATTCAATACACTACAATTTCTCCACCAGTGAAGTACTCAGATTCAGGCTGCAACAACAAAAGCTTTCTTTTTTCTGCAAACAGCTTTTCCCTTCACATTTTCCCAAAGTGGTCTCTAGTTGTCTGACTGAGGCTTTTGCATAATTAGTGGAAAAAGCTGATACAGCCACTTTAAAGTGAGCCTTTAAGGCAAAAGAGAAAATTAATAGAGATCAAACCAAACCAAAGACTTATGGCAGCTAGATATCTGCTTATTGACACACCTATAGCTTCTTAAGCAGAGCAGGTTGACCCTCCATTATTGTATTACATGACTGAAAATAAGCTAAATATTGAGCTGAATAATCTAACCCTGCTCCAGGAATACTTCATGTTACCTCGTGAGACACATTCTCCATGCAATGAGTGTGCAGCAGTGAAGAAGAAATTAAGTTAACAAATGCAGTTAGTATCTCTTCTTGCTCAGAAGATGCCTCTAAGGCAAAATGCTGGTCCTTTTATACTTGACAGGGATTTTGCTATTGACTTCAATGAGTCCCATGTTTACATGTAATTTAGCCAACTTTATTACATATCTTTCCCTGAAGGCACCATTGACATTTTTGAAACTTCTGTGCATTAATTTAATTTATATACCAGTAGCAATTGTTTACAGAAAAAAAAAAAAAAAAAGGAAAACCAGCCCACAAACCTAGTCTACTTTGTCCTTTCAAATGCGGTCTTCTGCTACACTAAAATTTCAGTTAGATTACTAGTACAGTGTATTGCACTTGACACTAGTGGAACTTTTCATGCTCTCAAAACAGTGACTGTTTAAACACCGAATTTCTGTACTTAGAAGGAAACTTGATGGGTAGGTGTTAATTTGCTTGCCGTAAAATTCCTTAAGTGATATAAACAGCTGCAAACTGCTGATGAGATATTTGGTGCTGACATTCTTGGCTTCCCTAGATTTTCAAAATTTTCTTTTTTTTTTTGATTGACACCTCCCTCACTCCAACCTCCTTTCAGGGACTTAGAGAGACAAGAGGTCTCCCCTGAGACTCCTTTTACTCCAGGCTAAACTCCAGTTCCCTCAGCCAATCCTCATAGATCTTAGTCTTGTTGCTCTTCTCTGGACATTCTCTGGCAACTCAACGTCTTCCTTCAAGCAAGTGACCCAAAACTCAACACAGAACTCAAGGTTCTGCCTCACCAGTGTACAGAGGGACAATCACTGCCCTGGTCTTGCTGGCCACACTGTTGCTGATACTGGCCAGGATGCCCTGGGTCTTCTTAGCCACCTGGGCATCTGTAAACAGACTGATCCCCTTGTCCAGATCATTGATAAAAACATTAAACAGGACTGGGGAACATTACTTCTGACCAGCCACCAGTGGGGTCTGGCCATCCAGCCAGTTTTCTACCCAGTGAAGACAACACCTGTCCAAGATGTGTGAAACCAATTTCTCCAGCAGAACGCTATGGGAAATGGTATAAAAGGCTTTATTTAAAACAACATGCACAGCTTTTCCCACATCCTTTAAGTGGGTCACCTTATCACAAAAAGAGATCCGGTTAGTCAAGCAGGACCTGCCATTCCTAAACCTGTGTTGGCTGGGCCTGATCCCGATTGTCCAGCATGTGCTGTGTGATAACACTCAAGAAGATCTGTTCCATAAGCTTTACCAGCACTGAGGTCAGGCTGACAGGCCTGTAGTTCCTTGGATACGCCTTCCAACACTTTTTGTGGGTATCACAGTGGCCAACCTACAGTTATCTGGACCCTCCCTAACTATCCGGGGTGGCTGATAAATGCTGCAAAGGGGCTCTATGAGCTCTTCTGACAGGTCCCTCAGTACCCTTGGGCGAATCCCACCCAGCCCTGTAGACCTGGGCCTGTCTAAGTGGTGCAGCAGGTTGTTAAACCGTCCCCTTGTGTTTTTGACAACAGGGCATAAGCTGACTTAGCCTTAGCAACAGCTCAAAGCTAGATGAACCATCATCCTCATTATTTTCCAGCTACACATGCAGATCCTCATATCGATTATGCAAGGGGCCCTAGGAAGGTGGAACAGTCACAGAGGAGATGTACCTACTACAACAGGTGGTAACTTTTTGCCATTTCCTCCTATCCCTTAAGTTAGAGATGGGCCTGTCCCAGGGAAGCAAGGGTGCAATTCCAATAGTCTAACTCTCTGCTGAACTCCCATCATCTGCATATTGATGTTGATTTCATAATCATACAATGTCATTATGGATGGTGGAAGGTACCCATGAAGATCATTGAATTGAATCCTTGACTCCACACTGAGCAATCTTAAAGTTAAATCATATATCTAAGAGCATCACTTATTTGCGTCTTGAATACCAGCAGAATTGAAGTGATAACAATTTCTTTGGGGGAGATTATTCCACTGCTGGATCATCCTCCTAGGGAAGAACTTAGTAATTGCTTTAAGCCATTTCTTCATGTTCCTATCACCACCCCAGAGATAAATGGTCAGCACATCCCTATCAAATTGTGAATCATTAACAGTGAAGTTAGTTTATATTTTGCATTAAATTATTGAAAATGCACAGTCAATAAAAAGTTCCTTAGTTTCCATGAAGCAATTTTAAATCCAGGAAAAAAAAAAAGTAAACAAATAAGGAGAGGGGTTTCTTTTTACATTTAAACCACTGTAATTAAATGTAGAAAAAGTAGAGACAGGGATTTAAAACTGAAGGGAAGAAGATTTATCTTCATCTATCTCAGGAAGAGATGAATCAGCAATAACCTTCTGCCTCTGGAGACCTGGTTTGAAAATGCATACTAAGTAAATAATTGTGTTCTCTGGCTTCCCCATTTATCTATCATTTGCAGCATTAAATGCAAAAAAAAAAAA
>VZRO01003424.1:1126675-1214635 GCA_013397915.1 Daphoenositta chrysoptera
TTTTTATAATAACCCTGCTGATCAACTGAAAAGTACAGAAGCACAGCATTATGTGACACCTACGAGACATGAATGGAAATAGAGATTGGTTAAATGGGAGCCTCGTTTGAATTAAAATCTAAGTGTTATATATAACTAAAGTAATGCTGGCAGGTGGTGTTGTAGAGTGGACTCAGTAAGTCTGACATGACTGCACTGAAATATCCATTCAGTAACATGAAACTTAATAGACTGAAAGTATATTTCCCATTATAATGTACCCAGTGACCTCTGTTGTTTCAAGATATATGGTGCTTGAGTAATTGCAAAATTACCAATAGTGATAGCTAACTTTAACAAGCAGAAATCTTCTCATTAAACTACTGAGAACAGTTCTATAGCTGTACCAGAGAAGCTTATATAACATCAAGGCAGGCTGGTGCTCACATGGCCTTGTAGCCTGTGGATATGCCTCTGCTTTCTCCCTGCTCTTTTTCCACAGAAGCACACTTCTGCATCTTTCTGGCTGGCAGGGAATTGGCTGTCTGGGAAACTTTTCTCTAATACCAGTAATGATAAGCATTGCATTACCTTCACCTCAGATAGAGCTGAAGCCTTATTCTGACTCTGCCCTGGGTAATTCCCACCTGGGAAAGATTAGTGCCTAGCAGGACTAAATGGGGTTTTTTGCATAGGCTGCGGTGAGACAGTTTGACTAGAGACAGATGGCAGTTTGCTGGTAGTGCCAGGGCAAAGAATCAGTCAGTGAGTGCTGCTCAGCAGGCACTTGGCTCACCCTTTGCAGAATTTAGAACTTTCACACGGTCAGAATGGCTGAGAATTCACTATTTTTATTTATTTATATATATATATATGTATAATTATTTTGAGAAAACAAAGGTTCGGAAAACATATCTGTTTCTGTAACTTTTGATTAAATAAATCTACTTCTAGATTCCTTGGAGGATACTGCAAGTGCTATTTCTTCCAGGGTCCATTGCAGGGTAAACTGTAAAAGCTGAATTCCAATTTTGCTCAGCTTTCTAATCTCACCTGGAGATGAATTATCCCCTGAAAAAAGTTCGGAAGTTCCTTATGCTTAGAGACTTCTTTCACCATGGAAGAAGAACTACAGCACCTAGCACTTACTTGTAAGTTTATACCTGAAACCCAAATATCTCTAACAGTAGTACATTTTCCATACGACTGTTGGTTTGCTATGTGTACATTGCATGTGTGTATAACACAACTGGTTTAAAAACATTTAAATACTCATGGCTGTAGCAATATATTTTTCTGCCTAAAGAAATTAATTTGTGCTATAAATCTGACAGCACACTCAACTGATACAATCTTTTTCAAGATTGGAACTTTTGTGCATTGTTCCTATAAAATCAACCTTCTTTCCATATTTATTAACAAAAAAAAGAAAAAAAATGTTAAGAGCAGAAGTGTCAACATAGCATATAGACAGCATGAAGGCTATATAGTCTCTATTTTCTATGTATTCTGGAATGCTTCATTGCATACCAAAGGAAAGGAAAAAAGTCTTCTGTTGGAAGAGAAACACAGGGGTCTTTTACTGAGACTTTTTTTATTTATAAGATATTAGAAAATATTTAGCCTCCTGTAAACCACTAATTCTACTGCTTCATGTGTATCTTAAGCTCAAGTAACCTTATTTCAAAAATTATAATTTATGTTGTTTAGGGTTTAGCTGGGGTTTTTTTTTGCAATGTAAATTGAGGAAGTTTGCTGCCTTTTGCTTCCTGTACAAACGTCTAAGCCTGGGTTCAAGTATTTATAAAAACATGGAATCAAAGTATGATAATGGATATATTTTATTAATTTATTCTTGCTATTGTGTTCTAAATGCAGTCAGACATGGTTTTGCAGTATAAATAGTCTGGGGATAAAACTGGGAATAAAGTTTAAGCTGATGTTCTGGGTTGCTTTGCAAATTCTGATGACAGTTTTATTGCAAGCAGAATTCAGTGGGGAAAATAAAAAAAAACCAACCTAGCACCATCCTGCCGTATCTCTCACTGATGAAAATCAATCAAGTAAACCATGTTATCTCCCTGAAGATGGCACCATAGTAACTCTGCAGTTCTCAATGGATGAAGAGATCTGACCCACATCCTGCCATTTCCTAGTCTGTTCTTTCCCGTGTTGATGGGTTTCTAGATTCCAGTGTATACTTGTGTATTACTGTATATATAATATTTATAAAATGATATCCTATAATTATTATTATTAATATAATATATTTACTAGAACTAATGTAACCAATATAAATATAATTTAGATTATACAGGAGCATTCCTCTTTTTGTACTGGGAGTAATCAGCCCAGAGAAGGATCTGTTATTATGACTGGGTCTGCGCTGGCAGAAAGCATGTTCTGGAGTGGCAGCCTTATGGGAACAGAGGGGATATATCTGATGATGTCTACCTTGTTTGTTTTCAGTGCAGTACTTGGCTGCAAGGTGAGTCCTACCTACAAGCTGGTGTTTTCTGCAGATTGGAAGTTCAAATTATTTTCTCAAATACTTGAGCATATACCTGGCAAAATCCCAGAAAATACGTGGCTGCACTGAAGTTCAACCCAGATTATTCAAGGTTCAAAATTTAGCTTTATGTCCTTGTTTCTTCTTGAGGATTCCAGAATTCCCAGGGGAATTTCCTTGTCACTTCCTAAGGTTTCTGAAGTAAGATTATTGCATCAGTTATAAAAACTGTAGACGAACTATAAAAACCCTCCAAAATAAAATCAATGTAAGTTTCTGTTGCAACTTTTTTTCCCATAAGATACGACTTAGATACGACTGATTGAAGCTTTATGCATTATAGAAAGTGGTCATACTACTTTATTTTCTTTCAGATTCCTGCATGTTTGTCTATTTTGATTAGGATTAACAGCTGAAGTATACTGCTGAGTTTTAAATGTCTCGGGTTTAAGTATTTTTTTACAAAAAACATTTAACTTCATAGAATTCATCTCTCTGTTTCTTTATCCCACTGGAAATTAAAATTTAGTTATTTTACTTATTGCTGTTTCACAATTATGAGGAGCGTGGTTTCAAGATTACATCTTCCACATTTGGTTTTCCTGATACCATGTTTAAAACTTGCTGTTATGTCTGGTATTGAAGCAGGATTGTGTCAGAGAATCTAACAATCATCAAACCCTTTGTGTTGGACAAGACCTTTAAAGATCATTTAGTTCCAATACTACAGGAATATCTTCAACCAGATCAAATTCTGTCCAGTCTGGCCTGGAATGTTTCCTTATTCACCACCTCTCTGAGCAAGGTGTCACCCCAACCACCTTAACTGGAAAAAAATGTCTACCTCATATCTAGTCTGAATCAAACCTCTTTTAAGTTTAAAACCATTCATCCTTGTCCTATCACAGTTGGCCCTGACAAAAAGCTGTCCCCATCTTTCTTACAAGCCCCCTTTTAGCACTGGAAGGTCTCCACCATAATGTCTCCCCAGAGCCTGACCTGCTCCACGCTGAACAATCTCAACTCTCTCAGCCCATCTTCATAGCAGAGGTGCTCCTGACCTCAGGTTATTTTTGTGGCCCTCCTTTGGACTTGCTCAAGAGGTCCCTGTGTCCCTTGTACTGAGAAGTCCAGAACTGGACACAGTATTCCAGGGAGAGATACCTGATCGCTGCATCCTAGGTTGCCTCCAGTCCTGATGTGTCTGACTAGCTAACCTGTGCTGGTAACCAACAACCCCTCTTGACAGGGCTGTCTATTTCCTGGGTTAAGAAGTTACCCTCAGTGCAGTCCAAGAGTCTCCTGGATTGTCTGCTGTGGCTATTCTGAGTGATTGTTCTTGCTGACACATTACATGCCCTACAGGTTTGTTTGAGGCAGGATATAATTAGGTACAGTTCATGTTTGAAGACTATGGTTAGTGAAGAGAGAGCAGAGCAAGAAAGGATCAGAAGTAAATGCAGTAACATCCAATTTTGCTAGTTTTAAAAACTGCCTAATTTGAAACCAGCCACCTCGGGTGTTTTTATAAATCATGATAGCGTCATCTGCCTCCACCTGCCTTTGTATAGTTTAGGCTGAGTTACCTACTGCTTACTTTCTGGTAATTAAAAGATGTCATACTTAGAGAGTCAGATTCTGAAAACTTAGCTATTTTCAATGAAAAGCACTGAGATTGTCTCAAAACCTCTTTTTGCTTAGAAACAGATTTTTCCTCATTTTTCCCTTCAGCATGAGTGACTAGCTGTTTTCTAAAAGACTTTCTCTGTAAAAATGTTTTGTAGCACTGAAGAATGATCTGCATTATTTTCTATAAACCTGTATATTTCAGCTTACTAAAATATACATATAGTCAAGAGCTTAGGGAAGTTCTGATACTGATACATGTCTGCTTTCTCTTCATTTGATAAGGAAGAAACTGGCTTACTAATTTTTTAAGGGATAAAAAACCTGCTTGGTCCGTCAGTGACCAACTCAGAAATAAGAGCCTATTATCCCCTAGCTGAAAATGCACAAAGAACCCCAAGCATTAAAGGAGAAGGTGCCTGTCCTTCCAAAAGACACAATGCTCTTTGGGAAGGGTGCTCACCAGTTAAAAACTTCAAAGAGGAGCTTTACCTGTAACATACAAAAATGGTGGCCTTCTTTTCCTTTTTAACACCTCTGAGTCGGACAAGTAATTTGAAGTTATCAAATAACTGCAATGAGGGCAGACTGAATGGTCAGGGAAATATTTTGAGGACAAAAGCCCTTCTGAAATCAATAAGCCTTGAAAATAGCAGCAAGTTCTTCCACATATCTGACTGAGGAGATGAACATAATATTTCTAGATCGGAGCAACAAAGAAGATGAACTGAAGTGCAAGGACTGGTAACAAGGAATATGTTGATACTTTGACATAGAAGAAGAACCAAAACAGTTCTTACTTCTTTATAATAATTGTATCTCCTCCTTTTCTATTTCTGACCAGCAATAATGATGGGTTATAAGAGAGTTATGGGTTATAAGTGATGAGTTATAAGAGAGGCTATACCCAGTGAAGTAATTAAGTAGTCCATAATTTTCTACTGATGCTGCAGGCAGAGACCATCAAGACCCCAACTACACAAACAAGTAATTTTTTCATCTGGAAAACCAGCAGATTTTCATAGGGTCAGTCAAGTGAAAAGGCATTGGTAGCTAAATAATATTAATGACTTAAGCACAGACTTAACAATTGCATTTCTAGCTCTCTGGAAGTGTTTTGGGTAACAAGTTTCTTAAAACCTAAAGCTTCATCTTTAGATTCACTTGACTGAGGTCTCGTCTCCGTCAATGTGACATATGTAGGTGTGACATTACTGTTACTGTTGTCTTGGTAAAGACTTGGGGGTGATGGTTACTCCATACAGAGAATGATTATTGTGCAAAACCCCCAAATGTCTTATCTGTACCATGTAAAAGTGGTCCATAAGCAAAGAAGAATTCATTAAATAAGGGATGGCTAAGGTTAGAGAAATTACTTGTCAGTTCTGGGCTCTGAATACGAATTAGCTTATGGCCGTGATAGCTGAGAACTGGATTCAGGAGAACAGAATTTCTGTTGTAGTCAGAAATTGTGCCCTGGATAAGTCTGGCATTCTTTCAGGAACAACTAAGAAAAGACATGAACCATCTGCTGATAGACCTTGTAGTTGTGGTTATCTGATGTGTATTTGTGCAAGAGTTCGAAAGAAATCAGACATGATGCTTTAGTGAGAAAATGGAGCAATATGGCAATGAAGGCTATGGCTGTCATTCTAAACCATACTGCTAATAATCCAGGAATCATGGACAAAGCTAAAAAATTCATAAACTACTAACAGAGTTTGTGAATGAATCCATGGTTGTTTTTTTTTTTTTTTTTATCTGTGCCAAAATTCAACAGTGTTACCCATTCAAAAACTGGATAAAATGTAGACAGTAAAAAATCCTAAATATCTGGCTTTTGCCTTATAGAAGCATAGAAGGATATGGATATATATGGAAAGATGAATTTGGAGGAAATAATGACACATGGCAAAGTACTGGTATAGACTTAGAGTACTTCTATTGGTTGTGGTGAAATATTTGAATTTACAGCAGGATAGACGAGGACATTCTTAAAGGAATGTCTTTGCTACAAACCATCAGGAAAAAGGCAGATACCCAGCTCTTGTTGATTTATATTTATGTCATTTATCTAAATATGAATATTATTATTCTCAGTTTCTATAAAGTACTAAGCAATTTAATATTCTTCTGAACTTAATAGCAGATGTTGTCAATCTTACCTTCTTAACATTAGCTCCTATACTATTTCAGAAACTCTGAAGAATGATACCTGTTTATTAATAGTCCTTCAAGTATTTAAGTATTTAAATTTTCAAGTGACCTTTTTTTCTTTAGCTCCCTGTGGCAGTCATGACTGTTAGAAATTGCTAATAATCCAACTTCAAAATTTTTCCATGGATACACAGCAAGTTTGAGAAATGCACTGCTCAGGCCAGCTCTGCTTCTGTATCTGACCTAAGAGTGCCTCTTGCAGGGACCATGACAGTATTGAATACAGTATCAGGGGACTATAATAGGAAAATCAGCAACTGCAGTGACACATATATCCACATGAGTATTTTTGTCACAGAAACCTATGAAATACATGACCTTTAGGACAGTGTAGCTGTGAAGGTTGTGGTTTTTAAACAAGCAAATAAACAATCCAATAGAAAGCTTAAGATAAAATGAAGGAAATCTGTTGGGTTAAACAAAACCATGAATTTTCTGATGGATATCTATAGAATAGATTTGTGTCTCTCACTCTCCCTGCTGTTATTGACCCAAGTTGTTTTCCCATAGCAAGAATGAATCCTGCTACTATTTGTTCCCCAAATTTTTTTCTTTATCTTGCAGCTGAAGTTAGGAGAAATCAGTTTCATGGTACTTCATCAAACCCCACTAGTGAAAAAAGCTTTCTGGAAATTTGACTTTACTTTAGAAGCCACCTGCAATTCCAAGGTTTGATGTATTCTGAGATGCCTGTACCTGTCTACACTATTCAGCAATCAAACCATTAAATATTATATTACAGTAAACAAGTTGCAAAGTAAAGACACAGTACAGTAATTCATAATGCATCAGCTATTCTGTCTTCTAGTCTTCAGCCACTGTTTAATCCTGTGTAACTCTCAAGAAGACTTCCTGTGAAAAAACTCTACATATATACTTGAACATGTTGAAAGAATGAACTATATACTAAGTTTCAAAAAGACGGTGTAGATTCCTTTAATACTTTTTCCATATTCAGTAGTTTCTCTGCCTCATCATAAATGCAAAAAGCAGAAAATGAAAAATGAGAAATTGACTTGTCAGCTTCTTACTGTAATGAAAGAAACCAACTTGTTCCTCTGTTTAATAGGAAGAAGGTAAAAGGCATCATAGTGGGATCGTCCAGTGGTAATGAGTGTGAGTCTATCAGGTTTATAACCTTTAGAAAGATATAAAAATATATAAATAATAAAAAATGAATAAAGGTTAAAGTGAGTCTCTAAATACTTAAAAGACTATAGTGTATTTTTTTCTTGTTCTATATGTTCCCAGTCTTGGATAAGATAGAGTACATTTAAGGCAAAAAATAATTGTCACCAAATATAATGACTGTCTTTTAAAGAGGATTTCATGGTGGTGGGAAGTTAAATGGATCCCCCGTTTCTGATAATTTTATGTAATATTACACAGACCCTTCCTTTGCTTTTCAAACCTATGATACTGGGTCTCCTATGAAAACCCCTTATGAACGGAAAATTTAAATGTTGGACAAATAATTTTAAATTGTGAAGAAAAGTGAGGTACATGTCACAAAACAGAGACATCTTCCTTAAAACGTGACTCAAATGCTCGTATCTGTGTAAGTTTTTACTAATAGGGTTATCAATCAAAATACATAATTTCCAAGAAGGCCTTTGTCTCTTTGTGTCTCAGACTAAACACAGAAAAAAATGTTGTAAATATGACAAATGTAATTCCCTGTTTAAAGAAAATATTAAGGGAAGAAACTGAATCACTGTTTAAAGCACAGCCTTTGAAATGAGGGTTGTATTTATAAATGTTATTGTTCTATTTCTGTTAATGAAGTGGGGATGCACAGTAGAAAAAATTAAAATGTATAATTGAAACAGAAAGTATTGCTTTCTCATTAGCTGTAAACAAACATTCATTATGTCTGATAAAGGAAGCTGAGACATAATTCAATTAAACTATCAGTAGAGAATGAGAAATTTCGTATGCCTATGCTTAGAATGACCGTTACATATTTCCTTGTTCTGTCAAGAACTTTTTGATCTCCTGTGGTAACAAAGGCTATTTTTTAAGTCATTCCTGGGGTGCCAGACAGCACACGAATAACCTCATCTTCACATTTCTTTTCATTTGGTATAAAAATGATATTTCACCCAAAATAGTGCCAAAGCAGACAAAAGACAAGTTCTGGCTTTGCCTCATTTCCAGACAGGTCTTTGATAAATATTTCAGGTTTGTGAGCACAGTATCTTGCTGAAAAACTGTCTTTTTGCCAAGTACCTTTAGCATTTCATTAACTTCAAATACCTTTTTTAATTATGTATGCTTTAAGTACATACATGTATTTAAGTACCTGGATGGCTGGGTAGATTAAAGGTCACTGGGAATCCAGTTTTTCTGGCAAAAAGTTATCTTTCAAAATGCTGGATGATTAATAAATTTCTTTATGGCTCTGAACTATGTTGCTTTTCTTAACAGGATATTAAGTACACTGAATAACATTACATAATGGTACCTCAAAATAGGTGAGAACAGTTTTGTATCATTTCTAGAGTAAAAAAATCATCTCTAATACAAAATAGACAATGTTGCTGTTTGCATCAACTTTCTTTGTCTTTTCTAACATATCCTGAGGAATTTGAATATCCATAGAGGTTCCTTATCTGAGCTTTAATTTTTTTTTTCCAACTTTAATTTTCCAAGTTCCACAATTTAGTCGTGTTGGTTTTATAAACATAAATAGAAAATACTGGACATGTAGTATTTTGCAGGTGTTCTTGTGTATTTTCCCTGTAGGTTTAATTTTTATCTCTCTCTTTAATTATGCATGGTTACTAAAACTGTCTGAGCATTTCAATGCATTGTCCTTGTGCTTCAGTGGGCTTGTTCTGTGTAAGAAAGTCCATGCTTATTTCACCATTGCACAAGAATATCTTTCTGTGCCTCAGCAGCCCGGGCTATCCTGAATTTAAATGTAATAAAGATGAGACGTGTTCTCTGAGTATCCTGTGGCAGAGGTTATGAGGTAAATAACCTCATATCCTCAGGTAAATCGTCTCTGCTGTAAATAAGAAATCAGTGAAAAGAAGCATGCCTCCTCAAATTCTGTTTTGTTTGGAAGCGTTGAAAAATTCATCTTCCTTGACGCTGTGTCCATGTGAGTTTAAGCAGGGTGGCTTATTGGTAGCTCAGCACAACATCTTTAATATTCTTTAATATATAGTGAGGATGGATACATGCAGACTGCATTATGGATTTTTGAAAAACAGCAATAAAGTCCCTTGTTTATTTTTAGTCCAGGGCAACTAAATCACAGTATCCCAGAATCACAGAATCTTCTGAATTGGAAAGGACCCTCAAGGATCATTGAGTCCAAATCCTGGCCCTGGACAGGACATTCCCAAGAATTACTTCATGTGCCTGAGAGTATTGTCCAAGCAATTCTTCAACTCTGTCAGGCTTGGTGCAGTGACCCCTTCCCTGGGGAGCCTGTTCTCTACCACCCTCTGGGTGAGGAACCTTTCTCTTACAAGCTCAAAAGGGTTTCACAGTTGTCCATGTCAGATATTTCTCATTAAAGAACTGAATGCACTTTGAACACATAATTTTGTTACAATCTCTGCAACAATAGCTGTTGACAAACATCCCTGCATGTTTTTCTTGATAATATACTTTATAGGAGGGTGTATTGTATTTTCAAAATTGTTTATAAGGACCTGCTCCAGCAAACTACACCATTTGGTTTAATTCTAAGTCCAAGTATTTCTGTTATTTCTTACATTCTTACTACCAAATGATGAAGTATTTTGCTTAGCCTAGATACAAGATGATTAATGATTAATCTGCTCACTGTACTGACCAGCTAACAACAGCCTTAATAACTTCCCTAGTTATATCTTTCAGAGCTTGTCCAAATATTTGCAGGGTTCTTTGCCAGTCTAATGACTACAGTAAAATGAGGACTCTGTTGTCTGTTGTTACCTAAAGTACTTTTCCTACTTTGAAAATGTTCAAATAATGTATAATTTAGCAGTGTGTGAATGAATATTACAAGTGCAAAAATCTTCCTATATTTCTTTGCCTAAAACTTCCCTGTAACTTTTTGTATCAAAATCGTCTAGTGTCTTTCTTTCAAATATTCTTACCAACACACTAATAGTTTTTGGGAGGGTTGTTTGTTTGTTTGGGTGGGTTGTTTACAGTTTTTAGTTCTGAAGATTTTTAGAGAAAGAAGAATAAATTATTTTGGATTTTGGTTGTTTGCTATTCTGTAAGCTAACCCTGGTTCAAAACAGCAGCCCACATTAGATATTCAGATAGAACAAAGGTTTAGACTGGAAGCAAAATGAGTTCAGTAGCAGATTGGGCTGTTCAAACAAGAAAAAAATCCAACCAGCCAAAATTTACGGATACTAATCACTCCTGAATCCAATGGAAGGAAGCAAAAGAGCTATCAGACTCCCTTAATTAAGAAAATCTGCCTCTGTTTAACAAGGATATTTGAAAAGTTATTTTTAAGCTGTGTGCCATGGAGCATTTTCGTAAGGATAGCAAAGGATAACCACTCAGTTGCAGCCTGACTGGACACAGAAAAGATGTGAAAAGATGAAGAAGTGAACAAGCAAAACAGCTTGCACAGGCTGGGCAGGCATGGAGATTGTGAGCAAGGAAAAGTAATGGCTGGCTTTCAGAGCAGGCTTTTCCTATAGAGGAATGATCAGAAAAAAATAATTCTGAATACCAGGCATCCACTCAGACCAGTACGCTCACATTTTTTCACACCAGAAATACTGAAATTATGCTAAATTTTGTACATTTATATCTTCCAGCTAAATACTTTATAGAACAAGACAGATACTGAAATCACATATTCCACAGAGTACTTTCCAAGGTGCAGTAATCATATTCTAAAAACTAATGCTGTTTCAAAAGTATGCTGTAAAGGAGACCTGTCGCATTACAAATTTAATTCAGAATCAGTTTTCCTATGGCAATGTAAGTTTTTCATAAACTGCAAATCAGACCTGAAACAAAAAGGAAATACTCAGGAACAAAATTTGATAGAGAATGTCTACAGGCTGTTGCAATCATAAAAGTAATTGCATACCTTCAATAATGTAAACAGGACATGAAACATCCTTGTTATTAGGAACGGTTCTGGAGGACCATCCAGCAAGAAACAATCATCTGTATGGACGTTTGGATCTGTTTAACTGCTTTCTTCAAATTCTTCCTGCCTGGATGACTGTTTCTTTTGGTTTAAGTGTCAATAAAAATGCATGACTGGATCAGAAGCCTAAAACAGTGCTGCGGGTTTGACATAATAGCAGACTGCACTGAGACCGCTTACCTCTGGTGAGCAGCACAAATTGCTGCAAATTTGCCCTGGATCCCAAAATGTGCTAAGACCTCACAGTCAATGAGCACACCACTCCTCTCCTGCCCCTCTGTCAAGAAGGCAGATAGTGTGGGGTGGGCAGTTGTCCTGAACGTCATTACACCTCCCACAGATCCCCACAACGCCTGGATTTATACTTTCCTTTGTTCTGTAAAAATTCAATAAATTATAAATGATGTGGCAGTAAATGGACTGCATGAATTCTTTCAATTATTTTGATTCAGTTAGTTTCTTTCCATGTCAGGCTTGTCTGTGTGCTAGCATAGTAATATTGACATGATAGTACCAGTAAAACTACGTGGGAGTTTGAAGTAAAATTTTAAGGGCTTTATGGAAGCATCCAAAATCGTTGTCTTCTCTGGAAACGGAGACCTATGCAATGGGAAAATCTCAATAATGAGACATTATCTGTACAAACAAAATTTTTATTTTTCTGACCAAATTGACCTATGAAATGGTAACTTGGATTATAGAGCAAACCCCAATAACACTTTTATTATTATTACTACAAATCTCATTCTTCTGAGTACAATTATTTGAAACCAGTGTACAATATGTCAGATTTCTTCTTTAAAGATTTCTAGGTACATGAAGTAAGTAAGGTGCTTGTGTTTGCCCTGTTTCCCATTGTGTATACAAGACTTTAAAAATCTCGATTTACGTGCAGAAAGAAACCTTATAAATGCTGCCGCATTTAACAGAAAGTGCATTAACAGACACAGGTTTCTAATTCATGAATAAAAGATCCTGGATTTATTTTCTTTTCACACAAGAGGGGAGGAGGGAGAAGGAAAGATTACTTCTCATACACCTCAAGAAAGCAGTAAAACACTTTTAGAAAGAAAATTTGTTGCTCAAAGCATTCAGTGCAAAGATAAGTGGATTATCATTATAATGAGAAGAAAAAGAAAGAGGATGAAATTTTATGGGTGAAGTGTATTTCAGCTATAAAATGTTGTGTATTACAAGCACAGGATGAACAGGCCTTGAAGAAACTTGTTACACTTTTTGCAGAATTTCCTATCAGAAACCACTGGCTCGTGGGCCGTGCACCTGAAGTCACAGCAATCATTGCTGTGCTTTATGCTGCTACCACAGCCTATTCTAGGTATGACAGCTTTTTACCTTCATGAACAATCTGTCACCTCAGTGAACAAAATCAAGCTTGTGAAGAAAATGTTTGGATTTTTTCTTCTTTTTTTTTTTCCCCTGTGACAGTAAGCAATCTGCTGTCAGTGCAATTTCACCAGTACTGTCCCTGGCACTCAGGGGGAAACAGCTGTTGCCTCTAAGTGTATCCTGTGCATTCTTAAGTTTTATCGCAACATCTGTTATCACCTGTGTTAGAGAGGCTTTATTGCCTATTCAGAAAAGGATGTTTTCTGAAAGGAGGTTAAAAGCAACAAACCTGCAGTTTTGTAAGAGTACTGCACTTGGAACAAAATTATTTTTTTAAATGGTTAAAAATGCAGAGGTTCTAGAGGGTAAGCACAGACTAATTAAATTACAGTTAAAAAAAAACCCAAAAAAACAGGAATGGAGGGAGCAAAAATTTATACCATTTCAATAGCAAAACCTATTCCCATGCAAGCTGCTGATGTACCTGAATTTGAATTATAAGCCTCAATGAAATTATGTGCGAAATAATTATCAAGGTTTCTTCTTTTCTCCTAATCAGCAAATCTACAAAAGGTTGGCAATTTTTAGCTTTCCATCCCTAATTGATTGTAGTGTTGCATAAAGTGATTGGACTCTTGAAAATGATGTCATTTATATATACAGTACATGGACAAATGTTGTGGAAATAAGTCAGAATATTTTCATTTCACCTCTCCATTACCCTTGTTTCCAAAAAAACAGAGAACAATAAATTATTAAAATCTTCTCTGACTTGGATTGGTGCCAGTTATCATCGGATCACAAAATGTCATCAGGTTAAAATATTCTAATTAATCAAAAGTCACATTTGAGAAGACATTGGTATGTACGATTCTTTCTCAGGATGGACAAACATGTCTGAAAACTGGATCAGCATAGAAATTGTCATGTGCTATGTCTTTATTCAGGATAGCTGAACATTTCTTTCCTTCCTGAGTCTCCAGATGATCAATCCAGATGATCAACTTCTTTACAGAAGTGCAGGACTGTTCCACTTGCCAACAAAAGTAGGAGAGTTTTTAGCAGATGAAATAGTTTGTTGACCTTTGGGGAAATGCTTACACCCTGGTCTCGTGGGGGTTTCCCTTTGCACAGATGAGTGAGTGATTGTGCCTGTCACACCTCTGCTCTCTGTGGTCATACTCTGGTTACCTTTCCATCTGCTGCTCCCTGTGCTGGTTTGGGTTTATTCTCCTGTGCACATATTAGGAGAGTTTGAGGAAACTTGAATCTCTGATAGGGGTGAGGAAGGTCCTTCTACCTCCTTTTTGCTGTGTTCAGAGCAATAGTAAGTTGCTACCAGGGGAATGCTGATAGTGTATGAATAAGAAATATTTCCCTTTCCTACATAAAATCCTGTATCAATGAAAGTCTTGACTAATCCCCTTAAGAAATAGAAAAAAACTAAATTGTGAGGAGGAAAAAAGAATTGAAGACACAGCTAGGGACACCAGTGGTGACAGCCCTCCCTAATGCTTTGGAAATACAGCAAGAAAAGTTATACTGGCTGTGCTTAAGGAACCTTTGAGTTTCCTCTATGATGAGGACAGGGATTTGTATCCAGGCTAGACAGTCACAATTTTTATGGTCTTTACTCTGCGTAAATGAACCCTTGGGATGAAGTAGGCAACTCAGAGCCCTGCAGATAATTTCATAGCACACGATCACAGCACAGATAGTTTAGGAGAAACCCAAGATGTCTGAAAGGGAGCCAAATCCAAGTTTAAAAAAAAAAAAAAAAAAAGAAAAGAAAAAAATATTCTTCTGTTAATTGTATCTTATTTTTGGCTTAATAAGTTTAAAATACTAACTTCTGGGGTTTTGTTTCTTTGTTTCTTTTCTTTCATTTTGCTGTTTTCCTTTGAATAATAGATTTTTGGGGGGTTTATCATCTTATTAACTTAAATTCTGTAACATTTCCAAAAAAAGCAAGTTAAGAAAGTTTTATCAGAATATATGTTTTCAGCTTTTGTAATTAAATTGTAAATAAAATTCTGGATTATTCTGATTTTCAGACAATTTTATAGACTCACAGTGGTATAATAACCCTAATAATGATGTTATATAAATACATTCAGTGACTTTTTTTCCTGAGTAGATAACTGATCAGTAAGGTAGTGTGTCAATGCACAAAACATGCATATAAACTGGAAAGCCATAAGCAAGAAATACTGCATTTGAATAGCTGTTCTCTAGATTAGTCTTGAAAATGTCCCACGAGAGCCTGTGTTGTCCCCACTAACACAGACGCTTAGAATTACCCTGAGATTTTACATTACTCAGATATGTGCAGTGATGTGAATCAAATTTTTTTTTCCGTTGATATGAACCTTAAATGGCTTTCTACAACCTGTCTCTTCATATATTACTGAATGTCCCCATTATATTGTACATGCAGTTGGTTTTAATCCTTTCCAAAAATGAAATTGCAGAATTTTTGTGAGCACTTGCATTATTCTATTACTGAAACATAACTGATACATGAACCAGATGCTAGCAGCAATGGAAGCAGCAGCAGCAGATGCTGTGTGCTGGGAGGTGTGTGAGACTTGTGAGATCCACAGGGAGTATCTGAGGGGATTTCTGAGATCCTATCTCCCTTAATTTGTGAGTGCACAGGGACAAATTGGCAGCTGAAAGCTCTCACGAGAGAGGCAGGTGACAGATGGGCAGTGTCCCCATTAACAGTTTAAACTGTGGGAAGCTGCATATAACCTGCCCATATGGATCACCAGCAAACAGGGCAGGCACAGAAAACGGAAGTGGCATGGCAGTCTTTATGGCAGTTCTTGTGGAAAGGTGTGCAGAAAGGGCTCTGTGCTCTGCCAGCACACATTATTGGGTTGCCATGTGATCTGCTCACCCACTGATTTAGGCTGTAAAACCAGTATTCAGCTCACCAAACTGAGTGGTAGTGCAAGTCTATCCAGCAGCCTGAGGTCTTCAGAGAATAAAGATTTTGTTAGTCTGTGTTTTGATTTTAAAAGCATGGTGGTGGGGATGACCTACTGGTTTCTGCAGCTGACAGGAAGCAGCTACCTGGCCAGCTTAACCTGCAATGGGTGGAGATGTCACCTGGACAGACTTACTGGAAGCTGCTGTTTAGGTGCAGGGCTGTGAAAACTGTATTGTTGCCCACTGGGTAGAAGAAGGTGGAAGATCCACCTGCACAAAATGTGGTATGGTGAAGTTACTCAAGCAGTGGGAGGAGGAGCTGCAGAAGGAAGTAATCAGGTTACTCTAGATAAAGAAAGAACCAGAAACAGATAATTGTTTGAAACAGGAAGAAGTAATAATGACCCATGGCACTGACTCCAAAGGACAACCAAATGATGTCAACAGTGAAAAAACAAAGTCTTAGAGGAGGAAGGGCCATGGTCCTTGGTGACTCATGGGAACAGGATATCACTTCACTCTCTCTTTATATGTACCAAGTAGCAAAAGGTATGAAACCTTTACAGTTGTCAAGATCAATGGGCAATGTTCACAGGGAGAAACCATACCTTCAGCTCATAATCAAAACTACAAAAGAAAGTGGTGAGTGCTGGTGGAGGGTGACTTTTGACAGGAACAGAGACACTTATCTGCAGACCTGATATACATTTAAGGGAAGTTTGCATCTTGCCAGGAGACAGGATCCAGTTTGCTGTAGAGAGACTGCCAGAACTGGTTATAAGCACAGACTACTATACACTACAAAATTTCCATGTGGGCACAAATGCAAGAAAAACTTACAGCAGATCACCAGGACTTCAGAGCCCTCGAGGCCCAAGTGAAGGGACAGATGTCCAGGTGATCTTCTGCCCTATCATGCCAGTCAAGGACCAGGGTACAGTTGATATATCATGCAGATCAATACTTGGCTTTGTGGCTGATGTTGTTGTCAGGTCTTTGGTTCTTTGAAGAATACAGCCCATTGGAGATGGGATCATCTTATTTAGAAGAGGCATGAAAATCCTTATTAGCAGATTGGCTGAGTGAATTGTATTTTAAACTTCTTAGTTTAACTTGGGGTTATGGTCCATAGCTGTGACACCTGCATATCCGTAAACCATGAGGTTGTTGAGTGCACCTACCAGTGCATTCTTCACTAGCAGAGTACTGAAAAATGCTCACCAACTCTTTCCACAGGCAAAAGCCATATGTGCAGACAGCTTAAGTGCAGGTATACCAAAACATAAAGTCTGGGCAACAGACAGCAGGAACTGGAGTCCTGTGCCCAGTCTGAGATTTCAGACATCATATGAATCACAGAAACATGGTGGGAAAAGGCACATGATCGGATGTCTATGATGTATGGCTATAAAATCTCTTGGAAAGAGAAGAATGGTAAAAGAAGAGTTGGAGTCATGCTTTACGTAAAGGAGTCTCAGTGTGTGTAGAGGTATGTAGGTATGGAGGCCATGAAAGTTCTTGGAATCAAGACTGAAATGGTTGTCACCATGGGGGAATCTTTTGTTAGGTATCTGTTACTGACCTCCCAATCTGAGTGATAAGGTCAAAAAAACCTTTCTTTGGCTGCTCAAAAAAGTCTTGGGTCAACAGAATCTTGTCCTTAGGAGTGATTTCAGTTACCTTGACATTGTTTGGTGAAAGCACATAGCTCTTCCAATCACAAGATTTTCACCAGATTAATGGAATTCATTGAACTGCTTTCTGATACAGATACTGGAAATGCAGTTTAGGGACAGGGTATTGCTGTATTTACTGCTCATGAACTGAGCAGATTTAGCTTGACAGCATAACTACAAATGGTAACACTGGATACAACAACCACAACATTGCGGATTTCAAAATCATAATGAGCACACTGCAAATCAGTAGTAGAGCAAACACCCTGGGTTTTGGAAGAGACAACTTCAATACACTGAGACACCAGCTGTGAAGGAGTCCATGGGAGGCAGCCATGGAGGGCAAAGCAGCTTGTGTGTGCTGAGAGTTATTCAAGAGCAGCCTCCCAAATGCACAAAGGGCAGCTGCGAGGAGGTTGAAGGTTCTCTCTTCACAAGGAACAGATGGAGAAGACCAGGGGAATTTGGTATAAGCTGCACTGGAAGAGGTTTCATCTCAACATAAGAAAGAAATTTTTTACAGTAATATCAATCATTCAGTGGAACATCCTCCCCAAGGGACACAATAAAGTCTCCATTGCTGGATGTTGTCAAGATGTGATTGGATAGAGATGATAGATAGACAGATAGATAGATAAATAGATAATGTGATCCAAAATAGGTAGATAGATAAATAATGTGATCCAAGCTCCCTTTCCTATGAAAAATTGGACTAGATGATTTTTTGAGGTCACTTCCAACCAGGTCTGTTATATATTTCTATCTACCTACATCCAATTCCTCTATTTTCAAGGGAAAGAAATGTACTGAACATCTGCTGTTTTCCAGGATATGTTCAAAAATAAATAAAATTTATTATTCCAACATACAGATCTCTATTTTTTTATATCTTCAAATAACATATCAATTTGCCAGACTAAATCTACTTTTGTATTATATTTAAGTCTGATTTGGATACTTTCTTGGAATCTGAGCATGTGAGAAAGTGAAAGCAATCACTGTAAACAACTATAATTTCTTTATTTATTCCTTGAGTAGGGTTGCCTGTCTCAAAGTCAGTTAAATAGATGTTTAGTAGAATGAACATGGAGGAATCAATACAATAATCTGTTTTAGTGGAGCCCCTCCTCATTGGTTTGATGAGTATTTTTGGAGGTAGAAACATCTGTGTTTGTCTCAGTGATTAAACTTCTGAAGATTTAATAAAACAGCATTTAACATTTATTTCTATATGTGTTCTTTCATCAGCGGAAATAGTCATGAACAGAAATAACCAGACTTATCCCAGCATATCAAATAATGTTTCCCCCATCTTACAGAGAAAAATTCTTCCTCATTGGGAAATGGAGTTATCTATACTTATGTTTTGCATCTACAGCTCACTACTTAGTTAATCTAAATACATCCATTCTGGTCTAGGAAGCAGTACAAATGTCTTTCAGGCATAAATTCCTCACTACCTACTAATGATTCTTACATTTTTTTAGTTCTATTCAAGGTATTCTTGCTCAATATACAGCTATATGTTTCTGAATATATACGAACATAACAATTTCTCATACACTGGAACATTTACAACATCGTCTGGTAAAAATATATATGCAACTAATAAATAGTACTAAAAATTTTCACTTGGAAAATAAAATGTTATATGCATATGAATCTGCTGTGGATATTGCGGCAATTAGCATTTTCCTGTAAACGTTGTAACCCAGGGAAGCTAATTGGAAATTATGCATATTCACCCTTATAAATATTTAAAGAAAGAAAGATTATGGAAAGGTTTCATTGCTTTTGGAAAAATTAATTTTTATATCTATAAACAACAAATGCATATAGCAGCACTTTCAATGCCAGCAAGACTCTTATACCTAGTACTTTCCCTTGGTTTGCTGGATTTTTGATGACGATCCCTTTCAAGACATGAGAAATTTTAGATTTCAGGCACAAAACAGCAACATAAGATACTCCACATTCATTTCTTCATAAGCTTAATTATTATTTTTTATGTTCAGACTTAATAACTAAGGTTATAAATCAAAGCACTCAGAATTTTGAAAATGAATGACTTGAAAGCTGAGAAGCTGTACCATGTATCTTGCTTGTGAAGATTATCGTGCTGTCTTTAAATCCAGCAATCAATGGGCCCCTTTCCACTTAAGTGTATCCAGGCTGCCCTGGATTAAAAATATATCAGAATTGCTGAATCCAGGAGGATATTGCCTATATGCTTCAGATCAACTTGTTGAACAACCCAGAGTTTATGAATGAATGTGCCAAACACTGCTTCAGTCTGGTGGGAGAAACAAGAAGAAAGAATGATGCTTCAGCTGAAGAAGCTGAGCAATTCTTGGTGGCAGTTCTGCTACAGGGCTTCTATGGGGTCTTTGACAAATGATTAAAACTGGGCTTAGCAGCATACATCACATGCAGTTTGTTCTGCTCCAGGAGATGATTTGTAGAAGTGTTTACTAAGGAAAGCCACAAAGTGGCTAAAATTATAAGTAACCTGAAAAATCAAAGCACAGATCTTCAAAACATGGAATTTATATTAAACCATACTGAGATTTACACAGTTAAGGAGAGACCACTACCAACATTCTGACATCCACATGCCTGCAATTTGGATATGCACTTGTCTGTCAGCATTCTGTGCATTTTTAGTTTGCAAGCCAAATGAATTTTTTTCACCCTGAGAACAAAAAATTTAATTTAGGTGCTCAACAGGAGACTTTCATTGTTCTGAGCAGCAGGCAAATCAAAGCAGAATAATTTTTGAAGACTTGGTTCATAAAGTTGTGGAAGCTGAAAATACCCACCAAATTCTTATTGTTATCAGTCTCAGTTCTACAGAGTTCCATACTTCTATCTTCATTCCCTCAAAGTTCAAGTGAGTCCAAATAATGACTAACATCATCAGGGTTAAATATGGATTTCCCCTCATCAGATTTACAAATGGAAGTATTGTGCAGAGTTTCATGCCTGGGCACACTTAAACAGCAGCTTTATATCATCTAAAATCCACTAATGGATTTTTGTCTAAATTGGGTAGATGTCCTACTCTGTTGCAAAGACAGCAGTATGCATCTTTAACACCTCAGAACAACCAACTTACTACACCTGAGTAGTAAGCTGTCTATTTATTTAAAACACCGAAAGCCAGAAAATACTGGTTCTATGAGGATACCTCAGTCTAACCTAAACAGAAGTTAAGGACAGTCAATGTATAACCTCACAATATCTCTGAGTTCAATCACCTTCCCATTCCAAGCCTATCTCTTCACAGAGCTCAATTTCTCATTGCTCTGTGTAGAAGAAACATTGATCTCATATTTCTGTAAGACCAATCCAATTTTGACCAATCCGATTTTAACCTCTCTTTGCATTCAGCTTCAGTTGAAACGGGGATGTTCAACTGTGCCATAGCTCATGCTTGACAAGCCCTCATCTAACTGCATTAGTTCCAGTCATTTGTGATTTGGACATCACTCTTGATCTCTTCTGACGTTTCATGCACAGCAGCCAGCAGGGAAATGGGAAGGCCATTTCAGTGTTATTGCTCAGATTCTAGATAGCAGAGTTTATATTCAATGTTGCTTCAACACCACAGTGGAGTTCGTTCCACTGTGATGAAACATACTATTTCTAAATTCACTAAAGCTGTACATTGCAGTAAATAATAGTGTTCCCTTCAGGAGGAAAAAAAAACAAAACCAAAAACAAAACCAAAAAGAGCTCCCAAAAAGAGCTATTCCCTTCATAAATGACAACACTAACTTGTCAAATGTAACAATAAGATCAATACTTAATATGGACAATCAGATCACAAATGATATAAAAATGAAGGGGAATTTAAAAAACGTCACCATGGTGCTATCTCATACTTGTTCAAGTCTTGAAAAGAATGTGAAAAGAATGTGTTCTGATCATGTGCTACACCTTAAAAGTAGTTAAGTATCCGCTAAATGTTTTATTTTGTTTATGCTCTGACAACCTGTGATATGCCCTCATCTATCAATGCCACACTACAAAGCAATCATGAGGCTTATCTAATGAATGATAATGGCTTTCTTATTGAAAAAATAGTAAATCTCTATGTCATCAATTAAGCTAAGTTAACTTAATCTGCAATTAATTTAGTTAACTTTATCAATTAAGACAGATTTGGAAATTATATAAGTTGAAAATCTCATGTTGCAAATATACGGTGCAATCATAATGAACAATTAGTGTACGATAGAGTTTGATTAGGGTGATTAAAATCAATCTATAGTCACAGCACAAAAGTTTAATTGAGGATGAATGTAGTTGAAGACAGAATAATCAACACACAGCCACAAAGGTTTGCCAGCCATCTTTATTCTATCTGTACCAGAAAATAAGCAATCATCAGTAAATGTGTGGCAGTTCTCATCTGTGAATTTCTTAATTCTAGGAGTGTAGGGCATATTGAAAGCATTGAAGTGAAATCCTAAAAGCAATCCAGGTGTAGCTTGTTGATTCAGTTTACACAAAATTAAATTGTGAATGGGAACAAACTATTTCTGCACATGCTTATGCATTTGGCTTACACAGATGCATGCTAGAGAAACTGAAAATTAACCTTTTTCAAGTAGACCGGGTAGTTGATACAGAACCTAAAATGGAAGGTATTTTGCATCCTATATTACGTCTCAGTGTTTTAGTATTTCTGTTATTTCTTAACAAGGAAAACACAACTCATATACCAATTTTTTTCCCCGTTAAAACCTATCTTCCTTATTACTAGCTGCATTTAAAAAGGAAAATCAATAATCATGAAATCTGTTATTCAGTGCCATTCAAAACAGTGTATTGGATGGGTTGTAAAGGGTAAAGGAACAAAACAAACTTACTACGATGGTGACAAAAAAGCAAACATACAGGCCATAGTTAGAATAGAAGCATTGTAGTCTCAAAAATATGCTCACTTTGTGTCAGTGAAGTCTATTTTGACACCTTAAAACTTGGCAATGAAAATAATAAGAATTGTGCAGCCATCTTTGACCTTGGGGTGTGCAAGTGTCTCACTTTTCACCTTTCCCAGGATGGAAAGAGTTACAACATTTTGACTCCTACTCAGCCAAGCACTTCAGCCTGTGCTTCTCCTCCAAGAAGATTAAACTGGAAGAGTTAGAGAATTCTGCTTTAAAGTTCTTTTTCCCAAGAACTGGTAAAGAGCTAGATCCAAAGTCCATTCGTACTTAAAATGCTTCCTCCAGTCTCATGGCTCAATGATTTTTGACTGATCTTTACTATTGTTTCTGCTTTCTGCTTGAACCTAGCTGGTTTCCAACAACATAGTTTACCATTTCCTTTCATCCATTCTCTTAATTTCTTATTTTCTTCTTTCATCATAGGTTATTGGACGCTGCCATTTGTTGTAGGAATTCACAGCAAAGCCTGGAGTCAGGTGCACAGTTAAAGTATTTTAGTTGAAACAGAAAAGCTGCAGCTGCTGGTTCCATGTTTGAATAACTTGTGCTCCAGACAATACATTTGTATAAAGTCCTTACCACAACCAGCCCTCTAGTACTTCATAGTCATACTATGCTTTCCAGGACGCAAAAGAGTTGGGAAAACGGGAATTAATTCAGTCTTTTTTCCTGTTTTGTTTGAGTAGTTTCTTACATTTTCCCATTTGTTTATCTACCCTTTCCCTCCCCACAGATCACCTGTGGACAGCTTTTTCTGCTGTGATGCCTGCTTCAAGAAGGAATAACTCTACTGTGGAAAGGCAGAGCTTCAGAGAAAAGTTTGGACTAAGTCTAATAAACACTCATGGATTTATAAAAAAACAGAAAAAAAAGTCTTTAAAAACATGTCTTATGCATTGTCTACTATAATAATAATAATAACAATAGTAGTAAATAACAGTAGTAGTAGTAGTATTAATCGTAGTAGTAGTAGTAGTAGTAGTAGTAATACCATTGCCACTACCTGAAAGAAAATATCATTTAGTAATTTGTTTTCTTTGCAGTTCCACGGCTGACATTTTGCATGGTTTTTAATCCTCCTAAGTAGCCCTAGGTGACAGCAGAGAAACTCCCTTCTTCTTAATCTGCAATAGCTTTGTGTTCACAAAACCTAAAACACGGCACTTCTCAAAGTTAGTATGCTGCCTTGTTTTCAAAATAACTAGATGTACACATGCTTTCTTGTCTTGAGGTACATGCTGCTATATTAGTATAATATCACTATATGAGGCACAAGAACATCTGCTGAGTCACAACTGCACAAACTGGACTGTCACTTGCAATCTTGGTTCACAGATCTGCCTAACCATGAAAAGCATCATTTGAGATTATTACATTTCAATCTGATATACATTCATCCTGACACATTAATGTATCATAAAATTTGTTTTAAGAATTGACAGTGTGACAACAGAAGTAGTTGTAAACCAGGTTTTATGTTTTTCCTAGGATTATATCTGCCGCAATAGATTAGGAAACTATTTTAGTGGTATCTTTCATTTAAAATGACATATGTTAATGATACAATATTTGTGTATGCTATGGCATTTTGATAGATTAAAAGGCCTTGAGATTCCAAGGCTTGAAAGTTTATGCAAAGAACAGTCATTAATTTTCATTTATTTTTCAAAGGTAGAAGTGATCAAACCATATGGTGAAGTCATTTGCTTACACATCATACATAAAGACATAAATAACAAAGAAGAAAGCAGCTCTGAAGTGCTGCTGTGTTTGTTTTTTTTAATTATCCCACAAAAATATCTGAAGTTCAGGGTTCTTTAAGATACTGCAAGTGATTAAAATATGACCTTAAATTCTCAAATTTTTGATTTACTACCTAAATTTTGAAAATAAAAGTCTTCCACTTGGTAATCCACCATTAAAGAAAGCACCAGAGTTATGAGAGTTACTGAGCTCTCTTACTTGCAGTAACAATTCCTATACTTTCATTCCAGAAAAAGCAGTAAGTCTCAGAAATCAAGGTGACATTTAGAAAAGATTAGAGATTGCTAAAACTTGGATGTCATGTTAGCTGCTGTTAAAGATTAGTTATTTGATATTTAGAGATTTAATGATAAAAAGAAAATACTCTTCCTGTATTGCTCTAAGAACACAAGCTTTCTCATATTTTATGCTAAATTTTTCTCCCATGTCAAGCTGTATAAATCATCCCTATCAACATACACCAATTTGCCAGAATTTGCTTGTAATTTGGAGAATTATTTGTAGTGCAACCCTTGGTTTTATGGCTAAATAAAACCCATATCAATGTTTATATTTATTTTGGTGACAGCAAACAATTCCTCAATGACTAAATACTTTTAATACACTCTTTGTAACAGTAAGCTTTCAAAAAATTTTCTAATTGATTTAGTTCTCATGCTTCACTTTTTAAAAATTATTGGGTTTTTATTGTTGAGTTCTAATATTCCTTTAAAAGGTATCTTAACAAAAATCCTAAATAAAAAGAAATAAAGGGCATTTATTAACAGGAACAGTTGTACTCCATGTACGTAAGACATTTAAAGTAGATCAATGTTTGGTTTAGTCTTTAAACAGATAGTGGTTTGAGCTCACAACATGCTGGTACATCCCAGCATTCCAATACTTAGAGGGCTGTTGCAAAGAGAATGGACACTCACTCTTTAGAAGGAGTCACATAAAGAGAACTGGGGGCAATGGGCACATATTGCACTTGAAGAGGTTTTATCTCAACATATGAAAGAACTTTTTGCATTAAGAGCAATTATTCACTAGAATACTCTCCCCAAAGGATGTAATAAAGTCCCCATTACTGGAGGTTCTCAAAATGGAACTTGTCAGAATGCTAGATAAATCTCACCTAGGATTCCTTTCCCATGAAAGGCTGGAGCAGATGATCTTTCAAGCTCCCTTCCAACCTGGACTATTCTACTGTTCTGTGAGATTACTTTATGACTTACTATTTTAACGAAGCAAAGTTTTGCAGGTCCAGACCTTAAATATAGGTGAGGATGCATGCAACCAACACCATCTGTTCCCTGATAACTGAATACACAGTTTTGTGCAGAATGTATATATCTTACTCTACTGTAACTCTGTGTTGGGTCTTTCACTCTTTCCCCCTTCATCTTCATACATGTACCTAATTCAGCATACTGAACCTGTAAGATCTATTTCTTTTCCTCAACATCCAGTGTTGTTTTATTTACAAGAATATTCTACAGACATATGATTTAATGCAAGCTCATTATGATAATAATTTATGAAGATATTCTCTGTGAAAATTTTCAGAGATGGAAACAGCTAAGCACATTCCTCCTCTTAAAATTATTTCTTCCTCCAATCTTTTCAAGAAGAATAGCATTTTCTCATGATTTAAAGTGCCCTTTTGTCAAGTTCTATTCACAGCCTTTCTATTAACCTTTGTGATTAGATGCTTATAATCTGAATTAACCATCATTGTTATGGACATTCTAATGCTTGGGTATATATGCATCCATCTCCCTGCATCACCAAATGTGTGATTATGCTGTCAGTTTAGCTACATTTTTTGTGGCAGGATGTCAGAAACTATCTATGTTTTTTTAGGAAAGCAAATCACAATGAACTCTCAAGCCTAATAGGACTGTTTTCCACTTTGACCCTTTCCTCCTGTTTTTGGGTAGGTTTTGTACCTGGGCACAACGTAGCATGTCACCAAATCAGAATACCACAGTTGCATCCAGCACAGAAGCAAGCGGTAGGTCAAAGCTGTACAGAAGTAGCCACTTCAGGCTCACAAGGATGTGAAGCATGAGAAAAAGTTTCTGAATAAAGCTGCTTTGATCAACTCTGGTTGTGACAAAAAGATAAAGAAAGCATGGTTGTGAAAGGTCATTTGTGCTCCTCAGTTCAATCTACCCCCATTATCCAAGAAGAGAAAAACCAAATGAAATCTGTTGTCATTAATCATAGTTTCAAGTAAACAGTAAATATTATGCAATGATAAGACTAAAATAAGGGTTTATAAGTCTGTCTGCCCTTTTTATCCTTTAATTTCCATTCTTGCAAATTAAGGCAGCAAAGTCTGAAATAAAATATTTTTTCAAAGATCTTTATCTTTTATTAAAAAAAGGAAAAAAAAAATTTGAAACAGCTTTAAAACCAGAGTGTTAAAAGAACTCTTAAAGAACAGCATTCAGTCTCTAGAAAAAACATAATGTTTCAGTGCACGAGTACAATGAAGATATGCTTTAGAAAAGGAAAAAGTGTTGCCATACGGCAAGAAAACAGGATTGTGAAGGATTATCTTTATGCAGTTACTGGTCATAGATATCCAGAAATATGATCATTAAAAAAATTCAGCTTTAAATTCTGCCCATCTCACACCCCTTCGCCAAACTGAGTAACTCACAATAAAATAAGACTTTCATAGGGAGTCTCACAGGTTTACATCTAGTTGAATTTATAGATCTGACAAAAAAATATAAGTGAAGTAATACAAGGAAAAAAGTATGAATTTTCTCTTTTTTTGTTCAAGTACTATGGGGAAACAGTGATTCCCTACTACAGATTTTCAGTTTGGGACACAAACATGTGAATCCAAGGTGCTGGATTCTCCTCTTCCTATCATATTCACACTGTCCTTTCTGCAGACTCTAAATATTACATATTAACTAGGAGTAACACTGAGTTTGAGTATTCAGCAAACAAGGCACTTGCTCACAGCTTGGGTACTAATTATAGCTGGCAAGGATAAATCATGAGGGATGCTTACTTTAAATTGATTAAGCAATTTTAAGTGTTAGTATAGACTCTTCTAAAACCCTCCTGGTCCACATCACAAAGAGTTTGGAGGAGAAAGGAGAGGGAAGAAAGGGGAGAGGGGTAGGCAGTAATGGCAGCTAGCATTCCCTAAATGGGCCCAAGTTGTTGGCAAATACAAATGCTCCCATTCCCGTTTCTACCCCTACTGTCCTACATGATAAGACTTTAGACACCCTTTGGAAGAAGTCTGCACTGCCAACACATTAGAAGAGACATTGCTTTGTAGAATAGGTTATACTTCAAACAGACCTGCTACGTTGCTATTTCAGAGTGCTGTTGAACCCTGCATACCCTGAGTAAGGCATGCTGTAACTGAGGGTAGAGGAATTATACAGAAACAGAGGGAAAAAGGAAATGAATAACTGGTAACCTGAATTTAATCATTAAATATACTCTTTTAAAGGTCCTGATGTGAGAAGATTGAAATCTCACATAATGTGGGTGACGACTACTATCTCCAGGTCAGTGTAAGGCTTTTACTCTTCTGCTTTACTTGCCATACTGAAACTGGTCTACGGCTGGCTTGAAGGTATGTCCCACAAAATAGCTACCAAAATAAGGGTCATAATCAGCTATGAATGGTCTGTTCTTTGGAAGAAGGATTAATTTTCCTGTAATAAGTGTCAGAACCTCAATGACTTCCAGGGAATATAACGATTCTAACATCCTAGCCTATAAAGAGCAGATGCTCACTTTTTTCCCCTCTTTTTCATCCTTCCTCTCTTCTTACAAGAAACTGAACATATGTCTAGCTAGCATCTCACTCAATTTAGATTGTAATGAACAAATTAGTAGCAGAGCCTTCATTTTAGTGCATGCACATTTTAATTTTCTGTTACAAATCTTGACTAATAGATCATTCAACTCCAAAGTTCTAGGAGTTATTAATGTGTTAATGAATATCATAACAAACTAATATGAACTAAAGAGAAAGAAAAAACAATCAAGTCTCTGAAATGAAATAGAAATAAGCTGTTTTTTCCTGAGTAGTGTATTTGCACAAGCTGCAGTCTGAGTACATGTGCAAATGATTAAAATCTAATAAGCAATCATAGGACACTTCGATTTTCAATATAAAACCTTACCCTGAATACAGACTAAATTAGAGTTGCAGCATAAATTATTTCTGATAAATAAGCAGCACCTACATAGAAACCCTGCTTTTGTCAAACTGTGCAAGATGCACTGCATTTCTGTATGCAGCAATCAGGTGACATAAAGCAATGCAATTTTTAAGATGACTGCAAACTTCTGTAAAACTACCACTTTTTAGCCAGGGTCTGGGACTTGGCTTGTCCTGGATAAAACACATACTATGCTCCTTAAACAGCTTTATAAGAATAGATCTTGTTCATAACATCTAGCTGTTAAAGTGCTCCATTTACTGGGGTTTTGGATCTACAGACCAATGGATCTATGTATCCATTTGCTAAAAGCATGAGTATGATTCTACCACTAATAACCTCTGAGTTTGAGATGATTCTTGAAAAAAAGAGTTGTCACATGTGTTTACTACAACAGTTGTAAAAAGTTTTAATTTTTCCTTTATTTTAATCACAAGTGTATAAAGTCTGATAGCAAGCCAGTGAATGAGATGATTTCCAGAGAATGAATATGAATAAGATGATTTCATGTGAGATGATTTCCAGACCACTAGACTGCCCATAAATTAATTCTGGTTCTATGTGTGCTGAGATTAAATTGAAAATTCTGAACTATTAAACCTGTCCATATCGCTGAAGATGGTAGATAAGGAGTGCAGGTTCATATCTTTGCAAGTCAGCAAACATGTGGGGTGAGGAGTGTCTGACCTCATTATCATCTGGCAGGTCCATTTCTTTTCTTTCTAACAGCAGTAATGAAAGAAAAAAAAAAAAAAAAGAGGGACATATTCATCTTTTGACAGAGAATCATCTGGTTATACACTAAAATATGCCATGTTTTAAAACCTAGTTTCTGCCCTTGCCAAGAACCTTCACACTGTCATAGAAATTAACATGAAAGCTACAGCTCTCACTGAGTCATCAAATCTTTTTCATTTGTTCTCTAGTCTCTTGAGCCTCTCTATCTCTTTCTACAACCTTCTGCCAAGTGATTTTACATCAGAAGAAAACATAAAATTGTGCTGTGGAAGTGAAACGTTGTATTGCAGGCTGTCATTGCTTCAAGGTGGACTGAGACTTTATTGTAGTGAGTTCATGTGGCAGGATTGGGTTTTCTATTTCTGCTTTCTTCAATGCTGTTGACCAGAAATTCATAACATTTTGCTCTTCTTTGTGTTATCTTTTCTGTTTGTTTGGGTTTTTTTTTTCCTTTTTGTTGTTGTTATTGTTGTTTTTCCTTATTCCTTTTCTGGGCTACTTCTTCTGTCCATTTTTTTCCCACGTAATTTCTGCTCACTTGTAACTTGTGAATAATTGAAAAAATGTTTTCTCTAAACATTTTAAGAGTTTGTTTACAGCAGAGGCTTCCTATTACTTAACAGTTTTGTTCACAAAGGCATTCCTATATAAGGAAGTTACTTTTGAGTGCTTGCAAACTTACAAAATGATATAATAGAAATAACACGTAAAATATAAATAAATATTAAAAATATAATATTTTAACATACATAAACATATAATGTTTTAAATCATATAGTTATATAGTAATAATAATGTAATCTTTTCTATTTCTTTCAATGTACAGCTGTATTTTGTTGCTCTCTGGTAAGTTTGGGGCAATCTGAAGCACTTGAAATATGAGTTAATGACAGCGACTCAAGTCATATGTCACTCTGAAAAAATAAGTCACAACAGAAAGTAAGCTAAGAAATAAAAATAAGTCATATTTTTTTGCAATTTCCAAGTAACTTGAAAAACAATCTACAGTGATAACTATGCCAATGGCCCTAATGGAAGTACCTCCAGTGTGAATTAATAATTCCCCATTAATTTCATATGGCAATTATGCTACAGCCTGACCTGAAACCATTGATGAACACTGGCACTATTTACAGTAAGCTACATTTTGTATCTTACCGTAAAGAGAAGAGAGGACTGATAAATTGAATTAGTACCACCCACATCTTCTGAGCAAGTCACAAGTCATAAAAGCAAACTAAATGTTCCTGTGGTTCCAGCTCTGTGGTAACAAAGCTATCCAACTAGTGCTTGCAGAAAATAAGTCTCTGCAGGTCTTCCTGTCATGAATGTATAATCAAGAAACCTTTGTGAATATTCGTGCAAACTTCTGCATTGCATTGAATGTAGGCCCCCAGATGGACAAACTGGGGCTTTAGGTGCCTAAAGCTTTGCAATGAGGTCTTTTACCATCGAAGATATTACTGAGGAGAGGAACTGGGACTGTGGCATCTGTTTCAACAGTGCTCCCATCTGGTCAGCTGCAGCCCAGCCTTCCTATCAGGTTTCCAAGTTTGATAAGTCACTCCACCTACTTACTGCTGCTGAAAATGGCAACTCGGATGATAACAACCAGCCATCTGGAACAATCAGATGCCTTCCTTTTTTTATTATTTTACACTGAAAAAACCCAACAAACAACACAACAGCAACAAAGTAAAATGGATTAATGGATTATACTGCACATTTGGAATCCTATGCATACTCTTGGGTCAGAGTAGATTTGTTCAGAAAGCTCCATGTTGGGAATTTCTCTGCAAAAACCTTTGTAACAATCTGACTTCCTGTTTTGAGAAATAAAATCTGTTCTGAGGTTTGACACTAGGGAGTAATTTAGTCCTGCAAAGACTTCTGGGCAGTTAAACATATGAGGCTGAGTGGGAACGTACAGTTCCACTGGATTGTGGAAATCAGCAATTCATGCACACTGAAGAACTTACTACTGGTGAGTGACAAGAGGATTGGATTGAACTTGTATTTTACATTAAATACTTTGAAAATACTTCCCAGCAAGTAGTACTCAGATACACAAAGTTTCACATATTACACATGTGCATGTATACGCATGATTATACACATGCTAACAAAATGGCAACGTTCAGTTTGGGGTGTGTTTAAAGGCAGGATTTGCATAATTGTCTAGATGTAATAAAATGGTTCTCTGTTCTCTATGCCTCTCAGGAGGCAACCAACTGAGTATTTTTAATTAATGTGGAAAATTTTGTGATGGTCAGACCTGTCTGTTTTAACATAAGCAAATTAGTTGTTTAAACACTGAGATTTTTCTCCTGGTCTAAGGATGTTTTAAAGAATTTTTTGACAGAAAAGTAATTATTAAAGACATCTTTAAAAGGTGTCAAGACATCTTAGTAAAAATAAATAGTTTTTTTTTTCTTTTTGTCCATCTGAGACTGTTAGAAAAAGCAGAACAACAAAGCTGTAGTTCTCAGCTCTGAGAACAACATTAGGAATATTTCTTTATCTAAAACAAAATTTAGCTGAGTTTATTAACTTATCTTTTGGCCAGGCTCATGAAATGTCTGAATAGCTAATGATTGGTAACTGCAATTATCATTAATGAAATTGTTCATTTTTTCCTGCTCTTAACAGAAATAGAGTGATTGATAGCATTAAACCTATTATTTTCTTTGATTAACGTTGTCTACTCCCTTTGCAGAAAAATATTCTTCTGAAAAACCAGGAGAAATTTTTTACATGCTATATGAAATATTAGACAATAAATTTGGGTTGTTATATGTTCGGCAAAAAACCCCCAACTTTTTACATCTCTTGCTGCATCTATTTTCAAAATATGTTGAGTTCTAAGGATGGATTAAATGGATTAAGGAAATTATGGCCTAAATTAGAAGAAAGAAGGGTAATACAGTTATCAAGTATGGATTCTTTTAGTCTAGAATAAAGGTCTGTATTTTCAAAACTTCCAACACACGTTTTTAAGAAATAAGCTAAAATTTTTGATAAGTTTCAATATTCCTTAAGTATTTTTTGTCTAGCTCTTTATTTGCTCTTTTTAAAACTCATTAAATAGTCTTCTGCTAATGTCAATAAAGTAAAACATCAGCCACTTCGCTCAGTGTGGATGAGCATGGTGGGAAGGATGGTCTCTTTACCTCTTTTTACATGTGTTTTTAGTTATTCTCTAGGTGTCAAAATAGCTTTTCCTCCCAAGGGATCTCCCATACTAGAGATTAGGAAGAAAAAGCCTTCCATGATATTAATGGATGGCTTGTTCTTGATTCAAATCATCATTAATATACACCAGAATGAGGCATTTTGAACATGTAGGAAAAAAAGAAGGGAAGAACACACTGAAGATTAAAATGACGGTCAAACACACATGAATTGGGGAACAGAGGTCAAAAATTTAGTGAAAAAGGAAATTAATTTTGAAAAAAGGAAATTGTTTCTGTCTTACTACTAGGGCAGCAAACAGGAGGAGTTTGGAGCCACTGTACTGCTGGAAAGTTATGACCTTGTTGTCCTTCTGGAAACTCGGTGGGATGGATGCCATGACTGGAGTGTGACTAACGAGGGCTACAGGCTGTTCAGAAGGGACATGGCAGGAAGGAGAGGCAGAGGGATCGCCCTTGGCATCAGGAGCTGGAGTTGGTGAAGGGTCTCTGCAGCACAGCCACGAGCGAGTCCGGGGCTGGAAGGGGACAAAGATGAGAGCAAGGGGAGCCTTTTGGGCGGTGCCTGTGCCAGGCCCCGGTCACCAAGAGCCGCTGACGGAGCCTTCGTGCTCCAGCTGCAGGAGGCATCGCCCCCACGGGCTCCTGTGCTGCTGGGGGCTTCAACCACCCCTGCACGTGCTGGAAATGCAGCTGCAGGCAATGCCTGAGATTCCTGGAACACATGGAGGATAAATTCCCGACCCAGGTAACAGACAGCCCTACAACGGGGGAGGTGTCACCAGATCTGTTGGTCACCAACACAAGGGGGCTAAAGGGGGACGTCAAGATAGGAGGCAGCCTGGGAGGCAGTGATCAGGCCCTGGTGGAGTTCACAGTCCTGAGGAATATGGGTCAGGAAAGGAGTCAAGAGAGGCCCCTGAACTTTAGGAAAGCAGACTTTAAGCTTTTCAGGGAGACTGCCATTAGAGGCAAAGGAAAGGAACAGAGCTGGTAGATCTATAAGAAAGCCTTCCTTTGAGAAACAGCTATCAATCCTGCAGAGCAAGAAATCAGGCAAGGCCACAGCTTGGGAGAAGGGCATGGCTGAGACCTGCTGATAGAACTAAAGAAAGAAGCCAGTGCACAGACAGGGGAGGCAAGAACAGGTGACGGCAGAAGAATATAAAGGTGAAGTCTGCTTGTGTAGGGATGGGGTGAAAAAGGCCAAGGTGAAGCCAGAACTGAACCTGGAAAGGGGCACAAAGAATAACATTTATGGCTTCTACAGAAGTTAACCAGAAAAGGAAGGTCAAAGAAGGTGTGTCTCCTATGAACAAAGCTTGAATAGTGTGCCCATGGGACTATCATAGGGTTTAACAAGTCCAAGTGCAAGGTGCTGCACGTGGGTTGGGACAACCCCCATCACCAACACAGAGAGCAGCTCTGCCATGAGGAACTTAGGGGTGCTGGTGGGTGAGAGGCTGGACATGACCCAGTCATGAGCACTCACAGCCCAGAAAGCCAATGGGATCCTGGGCTGCATCCAAAGCAGCGTGGGCAGCAGGGGAGGGAGGGGATTCTGCCCCTCTGCTCTGCTCTGCTGAGACCCCACCTGGAACACTGCATCCAGCTCTGGGCTCCCAGCACAGGAAGGACAGGGACCTGTTGGAGTGAGTCCAGAGGAGGGACACCAAGATGATTAGGGGGAGGGAGCAGCTCTCCTGGAGGAAAGGCTGAGACAGTTGAGTTTCGAGTCTTGAAAAAGAGATGTCTTAGGGGTAACCTAATTCTGGCCTCCCAGTAGACAAATTAAAACCTACAAGACAGATGGAGAGGGACTTTGTTACAAGAGCGTGTAGTGGCAAGATAAGGGTGAATGGCTTCAAACTAAAGGAAAGTAGGCTTAGATTCAATGTTAGGAAGACATTCTTTACTGTGAGGGTGGTTAGACCCTGGAACTGGCTGCCCAGGGAATTGTAGGCCCCACTCCTGGAAGTGTACAAGCCCAGGCTGGATGGGGCTCTGAGCAACCTAGTCTAGTTGAAGGTGTCTCTGGCCATGTCACCAGATTAGAATCAGATGATCTTTAAAGTCCTCTTCAGCCCAAACCATTTTATGATTCTGTGAGACTGCTAACAACTTGCCGTTGAAGATGTCTCAGGATGAAATGTACTGCAAAGCATGGCTGTACAGTTTAGACTGATGAGATTATTAGATTAATACAGCAATATTTGGCTATGTAATATCAGTGTTGTTAACGTCACAAGTGGTATAATGCATCTGAGCAAACAGACCTGAGAGCCTATAAGAGCTACTAGGGGCCTTTGACTTGGAAAAAGCCAGAGGGGTTGGATAGGACTCCATAAGTAGTGGAGACATTGATGGTTTTTTCTGATTATCTAGTTTAAAAAGCTGTACAAAGGGAAAAGAGTAGTGCCTTGAAAGGAGACATAGATGGGGAACAACAGGCCTGTCAGTCTTGACTTTGGTGCCAGGGAAAGTTGTGGAACAGGACATCTTGCATGCCATCATGGGCACATACACGATAACCAAGGGAATAGGCCCAGTCAGCATGGGTTTAACGAAGGCAGACCCTGCTTGACGAAGCTGATCTCCTTTTATGAGCAGGTGACCTGCCTCGTGGATGAGGGAAAGAAACTGAGGGAGCTGGGGAGAAAATGAGGCTCAAAGGTGACCTTATCGCTCTCTTCTACCACCTGAAAGGAGGTTCTACCAGGCAACTGATGACAGAACAACAGAAAATGTCCTCAAGCTGCACCAGGAGGGTTTCAGATTGGACAACAAAAAGAATTGCTTTACAGAAAGAGTGGTCAAGCACTGTAATGGGCTGCCCTGGGAAGTGGTGGAGTGACCGTCCCTGGAAGTGTTCAAGGAATGACTGGACATGGCACTTAATGCCATGGTCTAGTTGTCATGATGATCGGTCAGAGGTTGGACTTGACGATCTTAGAGATGTTTTCCAACCTTAATGATTCTATGATTCTATGTAGACCTTCAACAGCATGTGGAAGGTTGTGCCTGAGAAGGAGTTGCTAGTGCCATAAGCCAGGGACTGGACTGATGGGAGCAAACATCCTACTCCTCTGAGGTTCTGGTTTGTTTGAGTACATCCTGTGAGTGCTTTTCAGGATAGAAATTTCTGTCTACATGTTCATTGCCATTCAAGGGGTAAAAAAAAGGTCATGTGTATTACTGCTTGTTCTGGTTGTGGCCTTGTGGCTCTGTACCATCCAATTCCATTTTCTCAAAAGTTAAGGAGAGGAGAGTGGAGAAGAAAACCAAAACGATGGGAAGGATGATCCTGAACTATGTCAAGAAGCGGTACAAAATATGAAAAATATGCAGGAGCCCAAACTTCTCTTCACTTCTTGTCTTCTTAGCTCCGTGATGCTAGCTGGCGGGTGGCAGCTGCCCTCACACACGGCATCACATCGTCTGCTGGAACCCAGCACCTACGCACAAGTGAAGGGCAGCCAGTGGTCTCATTTCTGCTGAAGCAGACAGCACATTGTTCTAACTAAATGAACTAATTACCATAAATAAATCACATTGCATTCTTATTGGAAAGCTTATCAGACAGTACTATTGTGGCCTTTCTGTTTGGGCCTGAGAACCTTATCTTCATAGAGCATGTTTCTGAAGTATAATGTGCATTTTTGGGCGGAAAGAAACTCATTCCAGGGTTTGAATGAGAATTGGATTCACAGGAGTAATACTAATATTGTGTTACTCTTGAATATGAAAAATGATTTTATTATTTCATGACTCATGGTACAGAGAGTAAAAAAACCACACATACAAGTAAAAAATCTCCATTACTCTACTTCAATATAAAGTATTTGAAAATAAAATATATATCTCCTGAAAGATGCCTGCAAATTTTCTGTCATTAGGCTGGGATGCAAATATTCCTGTGCAGGCAGGAGTCTTAAAATGAGAGTGCTATTTCAGAGAAAAGCATGAACATTATTGTTCATTAAGAATCCACACATTAATCAGTAAAACATAGCTCTATCTTGCAAAAATAATGCATCTCAGGGTTCACAAAATGCTTAGTCTTATTAATGTTTTAATATTATATTTATGATAATAATTTTATTTTTCCTGGGATATTTTCTGTATAGATAATAACAAAATAATGATGATCTATACATTATCCATAAAAAGCACAAAATGCTGTTTCAAGAGGTTCACTTTCTCCTTACTACTGATATGTTGGCCAAATGTTCTGCTGGTGCCAGTGGGCACATTAGAAGTAGAGAGCAGTATAATATAATGCTACAAATTTAGCTCATTGCTTTCTGATTATGGTATGGGTTACATTTAATTTTTTTAGAAATAATGGGATTAGTATTAATTCACACAGAACTTTCCTGTTCTCTAGGATTTATTTCCTAGTTATCTATAGACTGCAGCCTTTTACCAAACAATATTCTTTATATAATAGAAGTGGTGCAGTAAAGGGAATTGTCTTCTCCATCATAAAATATGCAGTGCCTTCCAATTAAACAACTTGCAATTTATAGAAGCCAGATGCTCAGTCCCTATAAATCAGCCTAACTTTACTTAAAATGGAGATACAGGAGTTTGTTTTCACTCAGGAATTTGCTAGCCACATATCTAAATAACCCATAAGGTCTTGGTTACAGAAATATTGCCATTTAAATGATATTAGCAGAATTAATTTAACATTTTCATTCTCCATATTCAAACCAAAATAAGGGTAGACACGGTCACTAGAGCATTTCTGTTGCATTTCTGAAGCTTATAAAATCTTTACCAAAGCAATCATGCTGGAAATATCTTAGTAGAGATATGTTCAGTCCTGGAATTCCTCTAAATCTTTGTAATCTTCAAGGTGATTAATAGACAGCTGGGTCATGAATAACCCTGTTTGCCTACTATGTGCATAATAATCTGGTTCATGCAATTCTTGGGCACACGCCTTACACAAAGCAATTTTAGTGGGTTGTCCTTATGGTGAAGAATTGATGTACCTGTTGGCAGAGTAAATCCAAGGACAAAGAAAACTCATGTTGTGTATTTGGACAAAATATTCAGGATACTGAAGAAAGATAAGGCCAAGAACAATGAAAAGCCTCATTTTTTTTTTTCTGTCTTTAGAGAAACAATGATGTCAGCCCTGCTTTTTAAGCTTCTTTTAAGTCCTGGTGACAAAGAACAGATAAAATGCCAATGCACAATGATGCCTTCACTGCAGTAGTCACTCTTGTCCTTAGAAATATTAAGGCTACTGAGAGCATATGGAAAATCTGAAGCAAGGAAGCCTTCATGTTGGTGGAAGAGGATCAAGTTGGAGGGCATTAAAACAAACTGGAGCTACACAAGTCTGTGGGCTCTTCTGGGATGCACCCACAAGCGCTGAGGAATCTGTCCCATGTCATTGCGAGGCTCCTCTCAATTATCATTGAAAAGCAATGGTTATTGGGGGAGGTCTCTAAGGACTGGAAGAGAAAAGCGTCACTGCTGTCTTCAAGTGGGGCAACAAGGAGAATCCAAACAACTGTAGTCCAATAAGCCTCACTTTAGTTATGGGGAGCTGGTGGCGCAATTTATTCTAGAAACACTGTTTCCAAATGTGATTAAATGTTAACTGGTGATTGGGAGTAGTCAGCATGGATTTCTAAAGGAGAATTCATGCTTGACCAAACTGGTAGAGCTTTACAATGACATGATCAACTTAGAGGATGACAGGAGAGCAGTAGATGCTCTTCATCTTCACTTCAGAAAGGCATTTGGCTGTGTCCCGCAAGATCCCCATAAACAAAGCATAGCTTAGATAAAGAACAGTGAAAACTTCTAGTTGCCAGGCTCCAAGGACTGTGATCAAGAGCACAAAGTGCAGCTGAAGACCAACCAGTAGTGGTATGTCTCAGGAGCACATATTGCAATCAATACTTTTAAATTAATGACCTAGATGGATAGGCTAGAGAGCATCTTGAGAAACTCGAAGATATTTGATTTACCAACCCAAAATCTGGTAGTCTCCAGAGGTACCTTCCAAACTCAGTGATTCCATGATTGTACCTAAAAGATATATTGCTATAGGAAAAAATAAAAACCTTCTAATTTTCTAAAATTTTGTCTGAATAAAAGAAAATAAAAATTGTACACACACCGCTATCACATAAAAAAATTAAAAGGTTTTGAATAGCTACAAATCAGAATTGAAAAAGGAACATTTATGGCAACATGAGAGAAATTCCAAATTATCTCTTTAATGAAAGAATTAGAATGATAACAACATGGCTACAAAAATATACTTCATATGGATGTTATCTGTTAAATCAAGCCAATAGCACGATTACTGGCAGGAGCCTGGGACACTAATAAAACCACAGAAATTCTTTTCACTTGAATACTTGTAGCAACGCTATAGCAGTTCCACTTCTTAAGTACTTTGGTTTGCAAATCTTATTTTCCTCAAAGATTTTTATTTTTCAATCCATGCATTCATTAGTGTTCAAAAGAGCAAGTTGTACTAATTCGGATGGTTTGTCTGGAGCAGGTGTAAAACATGTCTTAGGAAACTCCTCACTCTATTACTTTACTGTTTACTCAGACCATTACTGTTGCTTGAATACACAAATCCTATCTGATTATAGAAAAGTCAATCAATTGGTAGTCGCATTTCCTATGCAGTTACTCCTATACCAGCCCCTTCACTTTAAAAAGTGACAAACCACACCTGAAAAGGAGTTTGTCTCTTCATATGTGCAGACTGAAGAGGGTGATGAAGAGAAGTTACGGTGTAAAATTATTTGAGATGAAAACAAATACCTATGATTTCAGAACAAGAAAGGGCCTGATATTTCAGAATCTTACTACTAATTTTTAAATATGAAAACAAATATTCTTATCAGATCTTCCTTTTACAGTGTAAGATCTCACCAGAAACTCCTGCATTTTCATGCATATTAGTCCATCTTTAAATTGTATTATAAGTTAGCAAATGGATGACTGGTTTGGAGGTCAGCAAGTAATCAGATTTACAATGTTAATTAAAAACCTAACATGTTGCCATGAAAACAATCTTGTATGATTATCAACCAGAGGCTTGTGAAAGATGTACACAGCCGAATCTGGTATTTTCTTTTAATATGCTCTGAACTGTAGAACCTGTTTTACATAGCAATGTTAGATGGAAGGAGTTTAATTAAATCTAATGATCTGCCCAAAAGTCAATGTGTGTGGAAATGGAATTAACGAAATTCCTAGGCCATTTTCTCTGATTATAATCGATTAATACATGGAAGTGAATATTAGAAATAACTCATCTGAGAACAAGAATATTGTGTGTAGAAAACATTTACCTCTGTCTGGCATTGATTAATTTCTCACTTGACTCAAAACTGCAAACAAAATAAAAAATGGGTAAATTACAAGACGAGTTGTGATGTGCCATTTTTGTTTTGTTTCTAGCTATAATATTTGTTTCCCGTAATAAGGCAATATTTTAAAGCATAGTGGCTTTTCTGGTAATCTAAGCAGTAACTCTAGCAAACATCATATGGGTTTTCATACATTCTTATTATTTACAGACCTGTAAGGATATATGTATCTGCTTTATAAGTGAGAAAATGAGGTGTTTTTTTTTTTGTCCTCCTCCTTCTTCTTACATCAGTCAAACCCTACTGCAGTTATCTTTACCTTTGTATAGAGAAAGTAACTATTCCAGAATAAACTGTAAGGATGTAATGATGGCTTGGATGTTTTCTCTGCGGAGTGCTCCTGAAGCTGATAGGAACACATTTTGCTTCCACAGTAGTGTTCCTGCTCTTCCATTTTCTGCACTTTTTCCCAGAACATCTCATATTTTGGGAGGCTCCTAGATAAAATCACATTATACAAAAGCCGCTCAGCAGCATCCCAATATGAAAATTAAATTTTGCATGCTTCTAAGTAGGATGTTATCTTTGCCCATGCTTCTTTATCAAGAAAGAAAAAAAAGGGTCTCAGAGATGTTAAATGATGACTGAGACCTCAGAGTATACCACAGGTCTAATTTGGATATGTTAGGAATGAAAATTAATTCTTATAAAAAGGCAGTTGTCCCTAAAGCAATACTATACATTGCTTTCCTTTACTCCATACACCTAACACCTCACTTACGTTTTTTTTGCTTGTTCTTTTCTTTTTCTTGTTGATTCAGTTCACAACATATAATGATGTCCTAGATTTTTCGTTTTAGGTCCCTCTGTTAGTTTGAAATCTGCCAGTGTAAAGCAGGTAACAAACCTTTTAGGGTATGATTTACCATCTGCGCATTTTTCCTGTTTTGTTAAACAGATCCAGTTTGACTAATGCTTCCTCAACTGTGATTCTGATCATTTTTGAAAGATGTGCAACAGAAATTTAGAAACCTTCTACACTCAAATTTGTTCTTGTCAAAAGCACAAGTGAGAAAAGATTTTCTGCATAATTCTGTTGTCCTTGAGATTGTGTTCACCTTCATACAAGCACACTCTGGTACTCCTGGACAAATAGAAAATCTATATAACATGAGTTTTTTGGTATTGTTGCCAGTTAGAACCAGCATGGTGTTTTGAGATAGATACAGTTGCAGTTCTCAGGCAGTCACTGGAGATGGAAGTTTTGACCTTGTATTTAAAACATTATTCCTAAGAAAGGGAGTAGGAGTGAATACTTGAAAATTTTGACATGCTAAATATAAAACTTATAAAATGAGTTTTAAGATCTGATTAGTGAGAGATGCCTCTGATGGAATTAAGATGCAAATTAGATCATATGCCGAAGTCAGAAGTGCAGATTTTATTTAACAATGAATGTGGTGTGGAAAAATAGAAAGAAATAGAAAAGAGAGGAGAGAGAGTGAGAGGGAGATCAAGCAGAAGATAGTCACCACCCATGGATTCAGAGATGACCTGTTGGTCTTTCTTTATCCTGGGGTTCTCAGCAGTGGGAGTCTACAGGTTTTTCAAAATTCTTCACTATTTATACATCTTAGCGAAAAAAGGAATTAATGCTCATTGGCTGCACAGTTCTCTTATTCTATTGGTTAAATGACTCCCTTGTTTCTTATGCTGATTAGTCCTGTGCTCAGTCTTCTTTTGAGTCGGTGCATTTCTTGGGTTGGTTGGCCATGAATAAGTGGTCACAATCTCCCCCTGCCGGAATTTCCCAGTCAGAGCTGATTTCAACACAGTTTATGAACTGGCTTTCCTTGTGGTCTGTATTCTGTATTCTTTGTGTCCATTTTCAGTGGTCTACTCTTCTTCCCCAGCTTTGTCAACCTCCCCCTAGGTCTGAGATATGGACAATACTACCACTCCTATCTTCTCTCAAGTTCTCATCACCGTGGTTTAACTTGCAGTTCAAGTTCCAGGTATCCACGGAGGTATATTCAGGGGGGCTCTGGTGGTCTGTGGTGGTCACAGATGCCATCTGTATTGTGACTGGGGGTGATCTTCATTTGATCAGTGATTTGCCTATGAGCAGTTTCTTCTTTACGCAGTTTGCCACAGTGGGAATTTTTGTCTGGATGCATTACCCAGGATCTATTAACCAGGTCTCACCTCTGACAGGCCTGGAGTTAGCACCATCCTGTCACTTCTGTGCTTATCTCATGCCAAAGTCCTTCTGAGGCTTTAGCAGTGTGTGAGACAGGCAACTGTGCTCTTTAAGTCTTTATAAAGACCTATTATAGTCATAAGGGTCCAAATGGAATTTTTCATTTTAAAGTAATTTTGAGTGTTTGAGGAAGAGTTAATCCAAAAAGTTTTATCTGAAGAAGTTGAAAGGTGGGATTAATTTAACGTGTTTAAAGTGACTGACTCTTTTCCTGATTATCAACTGCTTGCCCTTAGCTGTCCCCTATCTTTCTGCAGTTAACAGATTTTGCAAGACACCACAGGGGTTTAAAATGGGTAGGACTCATTCTTTGTGAAGGGTGCCTTTCTGTATTGGAATAATTTATGATCTAAAGTGGTAGCCACTTCCGGAAATAAAGTTATAATGTTTTTAGAGCTATAATCCAAGAACTTCAACAAGAAATACTGCTGAGAAGGAACCAGAACAGGCCGGTTTTTTCTGACCCAAAGTTCTGAATAAAGTCATTTCCATCACAAGACAAGGCAAACTATGTTCCTAGATAAAAAATGACACTCTATTTGTTATGTTTGCTTTCTAAAAACTAAAAGAATTTGACAGTAATTTTTGGTATATCTTTACCATTTGTTAACCATAACTTACTTCCTTATGGCACAATTCTATTCTTCTTATGTAAAGCTATAAAGCACTTCCAATAAAATGGTGATTTTGTGTGCTGCATAAACATAGACAGTATGCCTCTCCAGAAATTTAGGGGATTTTTTTACCTTTTTATAATTCTAGTCTCTTTGAAGTTGGAGAAATCATTTATAATAGTCACAGACAGTGATTAGCTCATCAGAGATGGCTGAGAACCCTTCTGCAACAAATGAAGAAAATTATCTGACAAATAAATGACTGATTTCAAGGAGGTTATTGTTTACATAGAATACATGTTCAGTAGCCTTGAGATTAGTCTTTTCTGCTTCATGTTTGATTGAACTGAAAAGAAAGGTCATTTATGGAAGTGCAGAGTTCAATGTTGAACATTCTGTGGAAGTAATGAGATCTTCTGGAAAGATTGTCATTTGGTGTATGGCTCTTGCTACAAAGGGACTCCTTGCCATAGAAGAATTGGAAGCTGTTAATTAAGCTACATCAAATAGGTTAACTAATGATGAAAAGAAAGAAAAAAGTGGCTGAAAGAATACTGTTTGCCTTCTTTTGAAGGAAAACCTGGAAAAACGCAAAATTTGTGCAATACATTTATACATAGGAATGAAAGACATTAGGCATAACTGATCTGTGCTAAATTTTCAACAGGCTAGCAGTTGTCATTTCCACAGTAATGAACACATCACTTTTAGTGATATATCTTCAGATGATGAAAGATAATTTGAGTAAAAATTCATGGTTTGCTTGTTAAAAATTTCAGGGTTAAAAACACATCCCTCCAATTTATATTCTTCCTTTAAGAGTAGTTCAAAAAGATGGAGGGATGGATGGAAAAAGCCTTTCAACTTGAGATAATTTCCTCTCATCCTATTATATTATGTAGGAGAAGATATTGACCCCCACCTTGCAAAAACCTCCCTTCAGGTAGCTGTAAAGCACAATAAGGCGCTCTTTAAGTCTCTTTTTTTCTGGGCTTAATAACCCCACTTTCCTCAGTTGCTCCTCATAAGACTTGTGCTTCAGGCCCTTTCCCAGCTTTGTTGCCCTTTTTATCAGCTACTTTGGATGCATCATGCACTCTCCAAATGAGACTGCTATATAAAGTGCCTTCCAGCTAACAGAGAAAGTCTATTTTACCACTGTGAAATGCCACATTTTTGTTGCTGTCATTCTTTTTCTTTCTTTCTTTCGTAGCCCCTAAAGCCCTAAAAGCCTATCCAGCCAACTCCTTATCCCTTAAATAGTCAGCCCTTCAAACCTATGTTTCTGCAGTTTGAAGATAAGGCTGTCTTGTGGGACCATGTCAAAAGCCTGACAGAAGTCTAGGTATGATGTAGGTGACATCAATTGGTCTTTTTTTGTTGACTGTTGTCGTCATTCCATCATAGAAGGCCACAAGGTGGGTCAAGTATGGTTTGCCCTCCTTAGAGCCGTGATGGCTGTCTCGTATCACCTCCTTGTCTTGTGTGTGCCTTAACATTGTCTCCGTGAGGTTCTGCTCCATGATCTTCTCAAGTCACAGAGGTGAGGTTCATCGGTCTGTAGTCCCCCATGTATTACTTTGCCCCCTTTTCTAAAAATAGGAGTGATGTTTCCCCTTTTCCACTCACCAGGGGTTTGTCCTGACCACCATGACTTTTCAAATGTGATGGAGAGTGGCTCTTACCTTGGTCCCAGCAGGGCAGCAGGCCTTCCTATAAGCTGTGTTGAGTCAACATATAGGGCCCTCTATTCCCATCAGAAAGGAGTAACTGATGGCAACCAGCCTTGTTTCTTCTCTGAACTGAGGTGGTTGTGACTGTGGGGTGGTAGACTGACTCACCCTGGGCAATTCTTCCAACAGAGGTGTACCTTTGTACACATTATCTCGTGCCTGGTCCTCAGGTTCTAAAGCCTCATACTTACTGTATAAGAACACCTGGGAAGGTGAGATAGGTCAGGATTTGCCAGCTGCCACAAGCACGATAATTATTTCTATTCTCTCTGCCTCCCCCCTCACCCCACCCCATGATCACCTCCTTCTGCCTGTTGGTGAATATTACAGAATACTATGTATTATGTAGCACTTTATGAAGTCTGTGTAATATGTGCATATTTATACTTAAAAGTTTGTGTATATGAAATATGACTGAAAAAACATATTTTGCCTTCAGAATTGTTATCTAACTGTAGTTTTCCTTTTCACTTCACTTGTAGTGTGATGAGTCATGTTGTTCTCCTATATTTTTCAGACAAGAGAGTGTTTAATACTGATGAACAGTAATTCTTCCTTATGCTTTGTTAAGACATTCCACATTTGGCATTGGTGTTATAGTAACTTTGCTGGAAGCTTTATTAAAACTAGTACATTTTGGGGATTGCCAGTTTTACAGTTGATCCCCAGATGAATCTGGGAATAGAAGAAATCCAAGTGTGGGGGAAAATGAGAAGAGACACAGATCTTCCCAATACAGAGAGAGGGTTGAAGCTGTTGGATGGACCCAAGGGTTACTTTGGGTCACAGCATTGAACGTATCTCTCCCTTTCTGTCATGGAAATGGCTCTGGGGCAATTGCTAATATTTTATTTACCCAATTCTGAAGAGTTGTGTCTGTCCCCAGTAGCTGTAGACTTCTATTGTGTGCTGTGACAACTTAATATCTGTGAATTTTATTCCCTCTCTGTATCTCAAGCTTCTTTGAGGGAGTAGAAAGTTTTACAGCTATAAAAACAGTTACTGAAAAGTGCCACCACAGAACCAGAAAAAGAATCAATTTTTTGTATGATGTCACAGTAGAATAAAAACCCACTGTATACTGATTGTCCATTTATCTTTGACAGGGAAAGTCTACATAAATAAATTCATTATATTGATATTATCACTCTCAATCATGATATTTGACAGTTCAGTAACAGGAAAATAACACTTTCCCCAGGAGAAGGTTAGATGTTTCAGAGTCTTACAGTAGAAAGATCTTTCTTTCTGCCAACAGTACAGTGACTTAATATCTTTAATTTGGGTCATAATTCAAAACGACTCAGGAAAAGAAGCTTCACAGTCTCAGCTAAATAAGTAACAGTAATATTTTCCATTTAGTTCTGCAATATTTCTAATATTACCATTTTGTTTTTCTTATTGGTAACATAGTGCCCTGCACAATAGCTATGAAATGCTTCTTCCCATCAAGGGAAAGAAAAGTCTTCACAGACACATAACTAATCCACTTCATGCTTTCATAAGCACAGGTTATGAAATGCAAAGCCACACCTCCAAGTTCTGTGTTCAGTTCTGGGCCCCTCACAACCACAAAGACATCAAGGTGCTGGAGCGAATCCAGAGAAGGGCAACAAAGCTGGGAAAACCCCTATAGAGCAAGTCCTTGGAGAAGCAGCTGAGAGAACTGGGTTTGCTTAGCCTGGAGAAAAGGAGGCTCAGGGGAGACCTTACCACTCTACAACTCCCAGAATAGAGGGTGTAGCCAGGTGGGGGTTGGCCTCTTCTCCCGGGCAGCCAGGACAAGACAAGAGGACACAGCCTCAAGCTGAACCAGGGGAAGTCCAAGAGTGACATGGAAAGGGTTATCAAGCATTGGAATGGGCTGCCCTGGGAGGTGGTGGAGTCAGCAGACCTGGAGGTGTTTTAGAAATGACAGGATGTGGCACTAAGTGCTCTGGGATAGTTGCCATGGTGGTGATCAGTCAAAAGTTGGACTCATTGATGAAGGTCTTTTCCAACCTAAAGGATTTTATGATTCTGTGAAATAAGATTTTTCAGGCCAAGGAAACGAAATGAAATCCAATAAAATTGAATATCAAATGTATTTACTGGAAAGAGGCAATACTTTAGTAAAATTTAAAGACAAATATTCAAGGACGAGTCGCCAGTTATGTTTACAATAAAATTAATCCTAACAGAGGCATCCTTTAAAGGCTGGAATGCATGTTTTCATCACTTCTCCTTTTGTTAGTTGCCTCTGATGTTGCTATGTTGCTTCAAGAAGCTGCCATGAAAAACAGCATGCCTCGAAGTGTGTCTGGTAGGCTAATAAAGACATGCTGTCATCATGCTCTGTCTCCCATACACCTTTTCCTGGTTTTCTGTTATATTAAAAAGTAAACATAACTATGAGCTCTAGCACAGGTCTACTGTCTACATCCTTATAGCTGTGTAAGGAAAAACACCCAGTCTGCGTTCAGATTTACTTACAGGAAGTGTATTCAATGCAATTCCGACTTTCAGCATAATGCAGATTTGCTCTTCTACAAGGAAATGAGGTGGGGAATGAAAGAAAAAGCTTTACTGTGGTTTTTTTTTTCTTTTCCTTGTGTACAAATTATGTTGAGAAACCCTGGGCTGATATACTTTTTGTTCACCTCCCAATGAGATAAACTACTTTAACTGCGAGAGAAGTAAAGACAGCTCTTTCTACAAAATAATTTCCCATTCAAATCAATCAGTCAAGCAAGTTATAAACAGAGAAACCAACCAAACAAAGGAAACACAACTGAAAAACAACAAGAGAAAAAACAAACAAGAGAAAACAAGAGAAAAAAAGGTTACTACTTGGTCTCACTTTGAAATTTCAATATCTAAACCCTGGTCACCATGTTAATCTGCATGTGAGCCTACTTTGGCAGGCACTGGGTCTATTCAGAAAGCTCTGTGATATAAGCTATCTCCAAGCTTCATGAAACAACTAGCAGCTAGAAGAAATTTATTTAGTGATGTTGTTTTGCACTTGCTTTTCAATAACTGGATTTGGAAACCTAAATGTCTCTGGTTTGAGCTAAATGATCTAAAAATGTTACTAGAAGGCTGAAGGTCAAAATAGAAATGTTCAGAAATCACTCAAGTTTCTAAGGGACTGTTTAAGAGTAGCAGAGGCACAGATGGTCTGTACACCACTGAGGAAAAAAAAAACAAAAAGTAAACGATCATGAAGAATCAAATAGACCTAAACCAGTTTCTCTTTAAAAAAGGTGAGCTCTGGCCATGCCATGTCTAATGCAAATATGGCATGCTAGAAATGATATGCATACCAAGTAATCAGCTAGGATGTATAGTTGCTTAGAAATTCTGATATATGTTTTAATGATGATTTGATAGGTTACTGCAGACCTCTTATAGTACTGAGAAGATAAAAAGGAAATCAAACAGAATAATGAGTGATCTGCTAAGGTACACTAGTTCCATCCTGCTTTATGGACACAATCTTGTAGCCCACCATTGTTTCCCTTTCCTTGCCCTCAAGGTTAAAATCACATACTTCAGAAGTGTTTTCCTCGCATAATGGTTCCCATTAGTCCTTCAATAGATATAATTCAAATAAGTTTTCCTTCGACTTGCAGTCACAATTGCTCTCTATAACCGGAAACTATTTCTCATAGCATTCTGTGATGCTATTCACAGACTATTTAAATTTCAAAAGAACCTGAAGCCATTGGACTTTCATACCTCACTGTTACAGATTTATTATACCAAAGTACTTTCCTCAGCAGGTTACTACCACAGAATTACTGTATTTAGATGCTTAATATATTCTATAAATCATAATGTTTAATTAAAATGGTGGCTACTTGGAATATTTTTACAATATATGAAATGAAAAATCTAAGTACTCTACAGCCTGATAATGACTAATCAAGTGACTTTCAAACTGAATATATCATCTGAGACTGCTTCAAATGTTTCCTCTCAAAAAGAGCTTTCTGGCTGTGTACTTATCTGGTATAATTCTTAGGATTTGGAAATGTACACGTGTTTCAACTACATGGATGTACAAAGAGGTCCACATTAATATTTTGTTTTCTAAAAGATTCAAAGTAGAACTTAGAAACTGAGATATGTAAGCACCAAATGCTTACAAGCAGGGTTTTTTGTTGGGAGGCTTTTTTAGTTGATTGGGGGGTTTTTTTGGCTTGGTTTAATGGGGAGTTTGTTTGTTTGTTTGTGGGGGTTCTTTTCTGCAGTTGAGGTTTCTCATGATACAAAACCTAAGGTCCAAATAAATGACATGGAAATGCTAAGATTTATCTGATGTGCCCACACTGTGATATCAAGTTCTATCATTTTGGTATGATTATTTTGGTGTGTAGCTAAGCTACAGATTTACAGTTTTTAAATTCAGATTTAAAGTTAGCCAAAGATCCTGGTATACGGAAGGAAAAGCAAGTCTGTAACTCGCATACTAAGGACATGATTATGTCATGATTCAAGCATAGGTACACTGAATGATTTTATATATATATTTATATAGATTATAAATATTTGCATTTGTATAGTTTATATATATTATGTATTTTTGAATATTTATACACAAAGACTGTAAAGAAAAACTTGTAATCAGGAATCATAAGGTTAAAAGTAATTATTGTTTAATGTAACTGGTAGACACTGAACGTGCACGAGTGCTTTTCTAACATCCTATTACCTTATATAACTTTGCGTGTTCTTTCCATCAAGTCACTTATAGCTCAAACATCTGGATGTTTTATCCTGTCATTTGCTTACTGCCACTGATAGTAGTTGTTTCTTAAACGTGATGTAACTCCCCACACACATTTCTTTCACTGTAATTGACAAAGAAACTCCCTGGAAGAAACAAAAATGGTCTAGGTCTTCTTGTGTGATGTTTATAGGACAAAAAAATCATGATTGCTTATCCTTCCTTCTTCTCTCCCCTGTTTGTGTCTTCGATATGAAAACTGGTTTTATGCTTCATCTGAAGAAATGTCAAAAACAGAAACACTAGAATATATTGTAGCAGATTAGCTTCCTGGTGTTTTAATCCTTTTCTTTCCTACCACTGATCTGTAGCACCTTATGGTAGGATTTGAGGTTGCTTTTGCCTAATATTGACTTGTAAGTTTATCTTTGCCATAAGAAATTTCATTGCAAATATCTGGGATTTGCTAACCATTGTATGAGACAGATGAGAGCTTTTAATGAAAATTTCTGCACTGGTGGATCTATTTAAGTAGTAGAAGTTGTAAGCTAATATTTATAAGAGGGTATGGAAAGGATACTGGCCTGTTACACAGGTCTGAGGAGAGGCTTTGCTACATATTCTTGGAACTGTAGGGTTTGGTAAGATGCTTGTATATCGTACCTTTATACACAATTACTTTTTACTCATTTTGAAAAGGTAAAAGGCAAATGTAATTGGATATGGGTGATCTTCACGTGTATTACAAATAAGTTCACTTCTGGTGGCTTCATCTGTGGTTTTGAATACTGAAGGCTAAGGTAAAATGCAAAATATTAATGGAACCTGCATATTTTAAACTCCTGAGTGATGCAATTTACAATTCTGTACCTGTAAATTTGAAATAATTTAATTCAGAAATGCCTATGCACAGTCAGCTGATGATCATGTATTTGCAAAGGACATAATATACAGGGTGAAAATTTCCTCTGAGACATGCAACAGGGGAAATAAATTTTATTTCAGCTATGTTGCCAAGTGGCTACTAGAGATCAGTGTGACATACTCAAATTTGTTTTTTAACTCTAGAAAAGAAACCCCAAACTCCTAGAAGGAAGTCACACACAAAATTTCAGTGGTTATGTCATGTCATCTGATAAGATGGCAGACATAAGTAGGCAAGTAAATGTAAACAATCTAAAAAGGCTTCGTAAGTCTTCAGCTCTGCATAGAAAATTGAAAAGCTTTTATTTTCTGTTTTATTTCATTTTATTTTACTTGTTAAACAAGTAAAACATTTGAGTCAATTGTCAGCTAAGCACACCATAGTTCAGACAATGGAAATCAAAATTTTGTCGATTATTGAATAAGTTAGGGATACTGAGACTGTGGTAAATTGTTGGAACTGAAAATGTGGGAAAAAAAATGCTTTGATTCTATGGGTAAAATTATAATGAAGTAAATCATTGTATCATCATGTAATCATAGAATGGTTTGGGTTGAAAGGGACTTTATAGATCATCTAGTTCCAAGCCCCCTGCTGAGGCAGGGATGTCTTTTACTATACGAAGTTGCTCAGAGCCCCATCCAATCTGACCTTGAACACTTCCAGGGATGGGGCATTTTAAATTGCTCTTGGCAAATGGTTCTAGCATCTCACCATCCTCACAGTAAAGATTTTTTTCCTAACATTTAACCTAAACCTACTCCCTTTCAGTTTGAAGCCATTCCCCATTGTCCTGTGCTCTTGTAAATAGTCTCTCCATCTTTCTTGAAGGGTCCCTTCAGGTACTGGAAAGCAAGAATTAGGGCCTCTCTAAGATGTCTCTTTTCCAGGTTGAACAGACCCAAAGCCTTTCCTCTTAGGAGAGGTTCTCCCTCCCCTTAATCATCTTGGTGGCCGCCTCGGGACTCACTCCAACAGGTTCCCATCTTTCCTGTGCTGGGGGCCCAGAGCTGGATGCAGTGTTCCAGGGGGGGTCTCAGCAGAGCAGAGCAGAGGGGCAGAATCCCCTCCCTCCCCTGCTGCCCACGCTGCTTTGGATGCAGCCCAGGACACGTTTGGCTCTCTGGGCTGTGAGTGCTCATGGCTGGGCCATGTCCAGCCTCTCACCCACCAGCACCCCCAGGGCCTTCTCACAGGGCTGCTCTCAATCAACACAGTGTGTGGTGATGTGCAGCATAATAGCACTGAATAAGTCAGGTATATCAGAGTTTACATTTAAAAATCTGCATTTAAAAGCTGAACTTTAGAGTAACCTTTATTCATGTAATACAGCACTCTTCTATAGATTGACTTCCTCAAATTGCAAGAAAGAACTCTATAAATTAAAACACAGGTTTAATTCCATGAGTCCATGGTTAATCCTCAGAAAAAAGGTTTTCTGTCAGTATGGCCTGTATTCTCTCTGCTATATTTCATAAAATTTGCTCTAAAATTAATGAGACAAATGAATTCCCTTTGTTTATGCTGTCTGATTTTAGTTATTTATCACCTGATGATTATGGCAGCTGTAATAAAGTAACTAGGAAAGAATCAGCCCAGTGGAGAGTTTAAATGAATTTGAACTTTATTAGCCAGTATAAAAGAAAAAACAGGAATACTTTTTCTTTGGCAAATGAAAAATGCATTTGTTAAGTAACAGATTAAAGTTGAACTGAGAACCCTTAGGTACGGGAAGGATGGTATCAGGGCTCCCTAAAGCCTTCTCTGCTCCAGGCTGAACAATCACTACCCTCTCAGCCTGTCTTCATCATAGGGGTGCTCCAGCCCTCTGGCCATCTTCATTGCCCTCCTCTGGACTTATGCCAACAAGTCCCAGTCCTTTTTATTTTGGGGGCCCCAGAGCTGGGTGCAGTACTCCAGGTAGGGCTTCGTGAAGATGGAGTAGAGAGGCAGAACCATCTCCCTTGACCAGGAGGCCACACTTCTTTTGAAGTGTCCCAGGATACACTGCCAGCTTATGTCCAGCTTGTCCTCCACCAACACTCGGAAGTCTTTCTCCTTAGCATCGCTCTCATTCCATTCTCTGCCCAGCCTGTGTTTGTGCTTGGGATTGCCCTTACCCACATGTAGGAACTTGCACTTGGCCTTCTTGGATTTCATCAGGTTTGCATGTACCCACCTCTCCAGCCTGTCCAGGTCCCTCTGGATGGCATCCCTTCCCTCTGGTGTCTTGATTGCAGCACACAGCTTGATGGCATCAGCAAACTTGATGGGAGTGCCCTCGATCCCACTGTACATGTCACTGACAAAAATGTTAAACAGCACCTGTCCAAATACTGAACCATGAGGAACACCACTCATTGTTGCTCTTCACTTGGGCATCAAACCATTGACACACTGAGTGTGACTTGTCAATACCTTATCCACATAGTGGCCCATCCATCAATCCATGTCTTTCCAGTTTAGGGACAAGGATGTTGAGCAGCACAGTGTGAAATGTTTTGTAGAATTCCAGGTAAATGATGAAAGTTGCTCTTTCATTATTCTCCAAAACAGTAACCCCGTCATAGAAGGCCACCAAACTTGAAATTCACTATTTGCCCTTAGTGAAGCCATGTTGGCTGTCATCAATCACCTTATTTTCTGTTGGCCTTAGCATTGTTTCCAAGATGTTTCCAATTGCTTCATAATCTTGCCAGGTACTGAGGTGAGACTGACTGGACTTTAGTTTCCTGAGTTTTCCTTATTTTCTTTTTTAAAAATGGGGGCTATATCTCCCCTTTGCTAGTCAGTGGGAATTTCAACAGGGTGCAATGGCATCTCAAATACAATGAATAATCATATAACCAATTCCTCTGCCATTTTCCTGGGGACTCACTGATGCATCTTATCAAATCCCTTGGACTTGTGCATCTTCAGGTCCTTTAGATGTTCTCAGTCTACAGCAGGCAGTTCTTCAATCTCCCTATCACAGCCTTTTCCCTCTGTGACTTGAGGAATAGGACTGGAGCACTTGTGGGTGAAGAGCGAGGCAAGAAATCCATTGTCTCAGCCTTCTCTATATGTTGGGTAACCAGATCATCTGCTTCCAGAAGAAACACACGTTTGACAGAAAATATTATTGACTGTATCAGATATAAGACAAGTATCTCTTGTACAACCTATTCCAAAGCAACAAAATACCCATCTACCACATTACATAATGCAACAACCACAAAACATCTTCATGTATGGGTATTGGTAGATACATTGAAGTGATAATTACCAATCAGTGCCTTGTAAGTCAGGCATTTGTTTGTCCACGTCATGACTCATAAAGTTGCTGTGATACAATTCTTTGATATGAAAGAATGTTGGGTGAATGTGATCCCACTCAAAGTCTAAAAAAATACTTTCTTATGCAAAATTAAAGCAAGATGAAACCAATTGCAAACACCTCCTGATGTTAAGAATGACTATAGGTAGCAGTTCATGTTGGTTAGAAATCCTAATGGTTGAGACTTCTATAAGGAAGCTCAAAGAAGATGTCATAGATAAGTTTGAGAACACATCCCTATTTATTGGATGTGTAGAATTGGTTATTCTCATTTAGAATATTAATCCTTCATTTATACAAGGCTTCTAAAAATTTGTAGGCTGCATTTTTTTTGAGAGGAAAAAAATGTAGCCTATTAAGGAAGCAAAAGCAAGAGACTAAGTGTTTTTTATGCATAAGAGATATTTAAATTCAATTATAAAAAGGTAATTTATCAAGGAAAAAATAACTCCAACTGAATAATTTGTGATAAAAGGCACTACTGTAGTACCAGTTGTCTGTTTTTCAAATGAGGATTTTGGGCTAAGAAAGAAAGAAAGAAAAAGAATAATGACAATAAAAAATGTTGGCATCTCACAATAGTAGAATAAACCTGTACTGCTGTTTGGAATATGCTTCGCATTTATACAGAAATCGTATTTGGAAGGTGCAAATCGTGCAGAGTTGACACACAACAAAACTGGTGAAGGGTCTGGAGCACAACTCTTATGAGAAGGGGCTGAAGGAGCTGGAGTGTTTTGCCTGGAGAAAAGGAGGCTGCAAGGTTATGTTACTACTCTCCAGCTACCTGAAAGAAGTTTGTAGCAAGGTGGGTGTCGGTCCTTTCTCCCAAGTAACAAATTTAAGGACAAGTAGAAATGGCCTGAAGTTTCGTTTGGTGAAGTTTAGTTTGGATATTAGGAAAAATTTCTTGACTGAAAGGCTGATCAGGCATTGGAACAAGCTGACCAGGAGAGTAGTTTTAAATACCTAGAGGTATTTAAAAAGACATGTAGATGGGGAACATGGTTTGGTGGTATACTTGGGACTGTTAGGTTAATGGTTGGACACTGAGGGTCTTTTCCAACATAAATAATTCTATGAGTAACAGCATTTTGTCCCTCGGTGGTAAAAAAAAAAAATAGCTGAACTGCCACAATGTAACAGGAATAGTTGAATTACTACAATACCTTCTGTCCCTTAAATAGCATTATAAAGCATGAATTGAACACTGGAATGAAAGACAGGTACGTTTGTGTCTTTTGTCCTGCACAGAATGGAAAAGCAGTGCAGCAGCTGACAGCATGCAGGTGGGAGTTGGGAACAGAAGAAATGAAGAAAATATGATGTGAGAGTGAGTTAGAGGGAGCACATATTTTCCTGAAGCAGCTTAATGAATAGCTTTTATAAAAAAATGGCTGTTGTTTCCACCCCTGCATTTATGTTAATTATATTAAATACCACTTTAAACTCTTGTTTATAGGAACATTAATTTGATTAGAGTCTCTAATTTCAAAATATCTGCTATTATATTGCGGATGCTGTAATGATTTTCTGCGTTCTTTCTTCAATCTGTTGTTTGAAGAGGTCTTGTTTAGTTCCGCTTATGACAGGCTATTAAAATTCCTGTAGCATTTCAGTTTAGTCTGACATCACAGCCAAAGATGCTGTGCTTGGGGGCTAGATTGTATAAAACAACATTCTTGGAGGCCATAATAATGGCCATTGGGATGTGTTTTCAACAGCATAGGAGAGCTATTTTACCTTGGTCTTCCATCCAGCTTTTTTAATACCATTTATTACATGGTTCACTGCAAGATATTTCTGATGCTAGTCTTCCTGAGGATGTACTGAGAAGACTGGATATGCTTAAATTGTTCAAACTCCGTGCTGTAGACAGAAAATGAAGTGTTCTGGGGTGCTTGCTTTCTATACTATCCTCTTCAGTACTAGATGGGAAAGGATTTTTTTCCGATGTCACATGTGACTGTTTTAGCCAGGCTTGAAATTGCTGTGACTGATACAACAGAGTCAAAAGATAACTCATCTGTAGTCCATTGGTAGCTGGGCACTTGATGGAACATGAGTTGTTCATGGAAACTGATTTTAAAGTTTTGGATAGCAAGAAATTGGTGTCCTTTCTCAGCTAAAAGCATGTGAAGCTTACTGAGGCTGGATGATACCAAGTCGTAAGATTGCTCACTTATCTGCCTGCTGCCTGAAAAATTATACTGAAAAAAATGCATTCTCATGAAGTGCTCCATCTTCATCTTACAAAGTAAGAAATGGACTTTATTATCTTCATGTAAAGACAGACAGAGAATAAAAAAAAATCCCAATATCTCAAACAAACCAGAAATTTGTATCTACCAGGTTTTTTTTTAAGAACTGAATTCTTTCTCTGACATGTAGATTTTGAGAAGCCCATTGTTGTTTTCTGAAAATCAGTTTTCTTCTGTTCCCCTTCCTTTTAATTTTGTCAGCTATCGGTCAGGGAACAGAACATAGTGACTGAAACTACAAAAAAAAAAAGACAAGACTTGTTCTTTCTTTTCCTCTGGGAATTGAATTTGGATTTTCTTACTTTTGCTGTGCCCATAAGCTGACCTCTAGCTTATCCAGGTCATTGTCACAAAATTACATTTTCTAGACTTGTGCGTTTGATTTTGTAAAGAACTCTATGTAGTGTATGTATATATATATTTGTCACTAATGCTATTAGACATGTTTGATACTTACGTTCTTATTATTGTTTTCATTTTCTGGTTCTATCTATGGAATTATAAAGTTTTGGTTTTGGAACCTGACAAATATTTTCTGCTAAATATTTCATTTTTATTTAACAAGATTGATGTTGAAACAGTAAACAAAGCATAATATAAATTTTACTTTTTATTATAAAGACAAGGAAGTCAGGTAGATGTGATTGTTTTTAGGTCTCCTAGCCAGTCAGTGTCAACAATTCAGAATAGCAGTGAGCTGCCAGAGCATTATTGTTTTTTTATTGGACAATTACATTAGGTCGTGCCTAGATACTTTATTTGTATTTTCATTTCAAAATGCCCATTCTATCCCTTGAGTCAAAATCATATCTTAGGGCTTATAACAAGGTAAATACATTTCAATTTTAAGTATCTTCCAACTTTTTCCAACATATTTGCAGAAACTCAATAATGCGGATAATGAAATCAAGCACAAGAAAAGTAAACTAGAGTTGGAGGACTGGAAATGAAGTAGCTTACAGCCCATGGATGACAAGTTTAAGGTCAACATGTTACAAGAGATGTGGGATACAGCAGAGTGAAGAAAAGTGTTGTAATTTTCTGATTATACCTGTTTTCATTAAAAATTCACAAAAAATGATAGATGCAAGAAACAATACTTGGACTTTAAAAGTCTGTTGTGGCCTAGAAATGAAATCATAATTACATGCAGAAAATTAAATTCTTTCTTTATTCTCTGTGCAGAATCACAGCTATAATTACAGAGTCTTGGCTGGAATAAATTCCTTGAAACAAATATAATTCCCCAGTATGATGTATACTCCATATTGCAGAGTCACAGGCGCCAATTTCCATTTTTTCCTTCTGGAATGCTCTTACTCATTAGTTTTTATATTATCTCAGCAGTAACTGTAATATGTAATAATATTCCATTCCCCACATCTATTTTTAGTCAGCTACACTTCCTAAAGCAATTACCTTTGGGGTTGAAATACTCTTCTTGTATATATAAAACTGCATTTCTTTAACTTCTTGTAAAGCTTTGGATGAAAATAAAATTTGGAGTAGGAATAAAGAAGAAAGAATTGTTTAATTTTAAATAAATACAAAAGACAATACTGAAATTATGAGCCAATCTTCCCTGCCAATCTACCTTCTTTCTTAAAATGTATTGTGTTCTGACTTTCCTGTCTCTTGGAGTTTGCTTAGTGGTAAGTGAACATTCATCTTTTCAAACTCAGTTTTGGTTTTGTGGAAATATTGATTCCAAGCTTCGTAAGACAACTGGGCGCAGTGACCACAGAGGGTAAGCTGTCCTGAAAAATTGTCCAATTGACAGTTTTTCTCAAAAAATCTTCGTAGACCATCAGACAAAATTTGAGATAGTAAAATGAACTTGAAACTGGATGAACTGACAAGTGTAAAGGTTTTTGACAAGTGTCAAGTAGTCCAGTTGAAGACTGGCCAATAGTGATGGGGTCGATACTGGGGCCAGTTTCTTGCAGCTCTTTATGAGTGACCCAGACGATGGATCAGAGTGCACCCATGGCAACTGGTACACGACAGAAAGCTGGGAGGAGAGGCTGATACACCAGGTGGGTGTGTCACCCTTCAGAGCAGCCAGGACAGGCTGGACAAACAGGTTAATTGGAACAGTAAGAAGTTCAATAAAGAGAAATGCAAACTCATACCCCTAAGGAGGAGCAACCACAGGCACCAGAATACGCTGAATATTCTTCAGCAGGAAAGCAACCGAATGGAAAAGGAGCTGGGCATCCTCTGCATGAGGAAAAGATTAATAAAAGGTGTTACTTATTGCGTCACTGAGAGTGGCCAGCCATGGGCTGTTGCTCCAGTACCTTTCATCCTTTTTATTTAATGCGCCATTTTCCTAATCCTGTACCTTTCATTCCAGCTCAGTTGTTTTGGTTGAGCAGAATTTCTGACTTATAAGAAATTCACTGTTTTCCCTCTAAGCCTTATCCATAATAGAACACAAGGATAAAATAACAAAAGGGAAAAAATCCTGTGTCTACATCATTCTTGTGTCTTCACTTGACCTTTTCTAGCCAAGGAGTGTCTGAAACCCAAATTGGTTTTTCATATAAACTGTAACATAGCAGAAAACTTAAGTAGTCGGAAGAATTTTTTCTGGAAGAAACTATATTGTCATGAAAATTGCATTTTTTCCTTAAAATCTTAAAGTATTTCCTTGACAACAAGTCATTCTGACCTTGATGTTGTCAGGTATGAAAATTTCAGTGTGTTAAATTGGCCTGGTAAAAGTCATTGCGAGGTCACAATGAATAGGAAAAAAAAAAAAAATCTGAGTTGATTTCTGTTTATGTTTATGCTATTAGAGAAGCCCGAATTTCTTAACACCAAAAGGTATTTAGCATTGGAAGTGGCTGCTCAGGAAAGTGTTTGAATTACCCTCCATCCCTGGAGGGTACTTAAAGGACACACCCATGTGGCATGCAGGGACATTGTTTAGTGGTGGACTTGGCAGTCTTGAGGTTTCAGGTGAGTCATTGATCCTAAAGGTCTTTTCCAAACTAAATGATTTCAGGATTCTATAAAAATCTAACTTATGGGCTGTATTTAGACTTTTGTTTGAAATATTTGTTCAAAATAACCAAGACTTGAAAATGATGGATGAAACAGGTAACTGATTATTGTATGTTTTCTACTGAGATGTACATGAATGCAAAATAACTGGCAAAAGCAGCAGTTTGAAATGTCAAATATAAGTAAAATGGTGGTTGGGGTGACAATAGATCAATGCATTCTTACAACAGAACCGGAGGTTTCAAAATTTTCAATAATATCTTTCAATACCTGATAAAGCCTTTTTTACTTTTTCCCCCTAAATCTCAGAAGTTCAATGAGAAAGATGAATGAGGGAAGCTTGTAGACTTGACTTAATAACCGATCATGTTTTTTTCTCAGAGATAAGGGACATCACATGTTGAAAATATAATTAAGTTTCTTTCTGTCATAGCTGAGATTTGCTCATGAATTAAAATACTTAACATTGTTTGGCTAGGGAAAAAGTAGCTGGTTTTGGAAAAGCATGTTCCAGAGACTGCAAAGTTTAACTAAAACCTTGAAACAGTCATTCTCCCTTTATCTTTTCTGTTTTCTTTAATTGTCAGGGGAAAAAATGCTAACCCAAACCCATTGTAGGCTGTTCTGCAAGGAATATGTTCTTTCTTTGAAGCCTGCAAATAAAAAAGAATTAATGCTGTGTATTTGGATGCCAGAGTCACATAGAAATAAAATCCCATACAGCTGTGTATTTCCATATAACATGACTCTGAAGGAAAATTTTCAGATGAATTTCAGGAAATTGCATCAAGATTATGAAAATTTTTAGCAGAAAAGCAGTTTTGCTACTAAAAAATGATATATTTTGGCACATGTGAGAATACAAACAATGCATCTTAACAATAACATTCACAAGCAATGGCCTCTCACAACTTAAAAGCTTCTGCCTTATAGTTTTATCCTACGACTTGCTCCCCTCTATTTTGCCTTTTGTGTTATTGCAATAGAGGTCCAACGTGTTCCATTCAAATGTGCCCCTCCAGCCTACAAAAATGTGCACTTAATTTCAGTAGCATGATGGAAGAGTAGAGATAGAAACCTGATTTATAATGTAATAAATTTTGTCAGTAAAAAAGTAAGAACTCCTTTTTGACAAACCTTTCTGAAATAGATAATATTTTTGATTTACTTGACTATTTTTCTTTACCACTTCACACATGTTTGGGATTTTTTTATGATGTCATATAGGATGCAGCTCATTTCCCCAAAACGTTGCTTAGTACAATTTTTATATGTATCAGTGTATTTGAGACAACTGTACAGTAGTCAAGGTACACGATTTATGGAAGATTAATGCAACTTTTTTGTCTGTTTGTTTGTTTTTTGTTTTGTTTTATTGTTGTAAGATGATGATTTCTCAGAAAAAAGGGTAATTTTAATATGCTATATTTCATTCAAGGATTCACACAGAGAACAAGCACAGCTATAAATTTAGCAATGTTTTAGAAAACTCTGATTGTCTCTTTGTTTTATAACTGGCAATATAGACCTGTAAACCCAGCTCCTCTTTCACTTTTCAAATCAACATAGAAAGGATCTTGTTTTGATTTCTTCTGTCAAAATCATCAGAACAAATAAAGAAAGAAAATATTCTCTTAGCTGTTTCCTTCAGTGTACCATTTCTGTCCAACAAAGGAGTGTATTAGTGAAATTGGTCAGTAAATGCATCCTTTGTTTTGCTTGAGACTGTGCTGTACAAAGCTAATAGTGGGCAGCACGAGAGCTGCTGAAAACAGCGTGAGGGCAATGGTAAAGTCCTCTGTGGTGCATATTCTGTACATAAGATATATTATCTCATTATCTTATGATGTGATACAGATCACATGGTGCTTAATTGCAGAAGGAGGATCTGAGCAGCATGATGTGAAATTTCAGCACTAGCAAATACAAGCAAATTTATGATTAAATACAATTAAAACCTTTATTCTTCCTCCCTTAGGAATAGCAATAATAATAATAAACATCCAACTTAGGAAAACACTCACTGTAGTGGGATGACTTAACAGTTAGCAGGATTTTGCAGTGGATGACATATCATGCCTTCTCTGTCTTATGCCTGACTGCTAGTTTATAACCTCTGTACAGAATCCTTCCATGGACAATTTTTACAAGATTTCTTGGGTTCTCTGTACAAGTGGAGCAGCTCTAGATACTTATGAACGGAAGAGAGGAAATCCTGGTAATATTCATTCACTTTAGGAGGCTACCAACTCATTTTTTTCGATTGAGAGATCTCAAACACACATTCAAGAATAAGAATTGCTTGCCCTTTGGTAAGGAAATTTATTGCCACAATGTGAAGTAATGGGAGTGTTCCTTCAGAATCAAATTTGAGATTGAAAGCTTTTGTCATAAGGCTTTGTTTTCACACTAGAACCTGTGACTGAAGAAAGCTGTTTTCAGAAAAGTTATTTACTATTCAGTAAGTCATTTAAAAGTAAAAAAAAAAATTTCCTCTAGACTGCAGCATTTTTTCAAAGAAGTTTTTCATGACTCATAAAACTCACTTATGTTTTGTTTGAAATGAAAGGGAAAAAAAGTAAATCTTCAGTTCAAATGAAAAATATGTGATTTCCATTCAAAGCACATCTCCATGTCTTGGATGAAGGAAAAGCATGTTTCTTAACCTGCTCCATGGTATACATGATGAAAATGGAACATTAGAAAAAAAACAAACTCCAAAAAGATTACCTTATATAGAAGAATATTTTACCTTTCCTCCTCAAAAAAATCTGTTAATTCCACTAGTAGAAAGCCTATTTGAACAACAACAACAAAAAATGCAATTATGTATGGAAAGTTACACAGAAAAACAAGTAAGTTTTTTTCATGTTCTTGTTCCATTTTTGTTTGCTTGTTTTCGAAAAGACAATATAATATGAATGTTCAAAATGAAAAAAAAAGAGAAAGCATAACAGAAAATATATTTTTAGAACATCATTTTTTAAACTCTAAGGAATAGCAATACATATTATTTAAAATAAATTAGATTTCATAATACAATATAGTAAGATCTGAGTTTATCACTTTAATGAAGAATATTTTTGTGGAAAATCTCCCAAGATATATTGGATAAGCTAAAACTTTCACATAAAAATTTTAAATACTGTATGTTGAGACATCTTATTTTGAAAATGAAGTACGTGATTTTGCTGAGGAGTGTTATTATGTTGTTGACATTCTTATCAGACATTGATAGTAAAAGCTTAAATACTGTTTGCAGAGGTACATTCATCCTGCCGCAGCTGTGTTCATTCTTGCCTCTTAATCTTTTTTCTGAATAACTTGAAATATTCAGTTCAGTAGAAAAGCACTTGTATTTTTTTTTTTGGTTTTTTTTCAATCATAATTTTCCATTATCCTGAGAATAGTACTGTGCAGATGCAGTGCATCTGCATTGCAGTCATAGAGAAATGCACATGTTCCCCTGGATGGATTTTTTTTTAAGATTTATGTTTTTTCAACCTGGTAGGATTACTTAGCTCTGGAAAACAGAAGCTCTTAGAGACAATTGCAGGAACACTGGCCCTGCTGTAAATGCAATGGCAGGAGTCTTCCTTTCTCAGCAAACTTAAAAAGCTGATCAAAGGAGGCTGTTCTGCTTTTCTCTGTCTGGTGCAGCCTTACCTTGAGTCCTGTGGGCAGTTTTGGTTGCCACAATACAAGAGAGATATAAAGCTATTAGAAAGAGTCCAAAGGAGAGCTACAAAGATTGTAGAGGGTTCTAGAAGGGAACACATATGAGGAACGGGTGAGGTCACTTGGCTTGTTCAGCCTGGAGAAGAGGAGACTGAGAGGAAACTCACATCAGTGTACAACTTCTTGTGAGTTCTACAAATTCTATGAATTCTTAGGATAAGTAATAATCAATGTTACCATATTGTTTTAAAAATAATGGTTAGCATTTGTTGAGCTGCACGATGAATGGCAGCTTTTTTGTCTTGGCCAAATCTATTAATAGGTTCATATTAAATAATTCATAATTAAATAATACATATTAATAATTCATATTTAAAATGTCCTTGATTTTCATAGAATGGTTGAATATGGAAGGCACCCACCATGATCATTGAAGTCCCACTCCTGGCCCTGCACAGGACACATTAAGAGTCACACCATGTGCCTGAGAGCATTGTCTAAACACTTCTTCAGCTCTTTCAGGCCTGGTGCTGCGACCACTTCCCTGGGGAGCCTGTTCCAGTGCCCGACCACCCTCTGGGTGAAGAACCTTTTCCTGATAACCAACCTAAACTTCCCCTGACACACCTTCAGGCCATTCCCTCAGGTCCTGTCACTGTCACCACAGAGATCAGCGCCTGCCCCTCCTCTTCCCCTCAGGAGGAAGCTGTAACTGCAGTGAGGTCTCCCCTCAGTCTCCTCTCCTCCAGGCTGAACAGACCAAGTGACCTCAGCGACTTCTTACATGGCTTCACCTTCTGGACCCTTCTCCACAAGCTTCGTGACCCTCCTTTGGACACTCTCTATTAGTTTTATATCATTTTTATAGTGTGAGAAATGAGGGAAAAATGACAGATGAGGGTAGGTGTCAAATAACAGCATGGTAAAGGTAACTCTCTTGGCTTCATTTCATGTTTCCTAAACAGCTCTGTTGGGAACACTGTTCAGAAACAAGGCTTTACTGAAAGGCAATGGATATCAGTTATGTAAATGATAATTTATTTTTATTTGGAATAAAAAGTAAAAGAATTAAACTTTAAAAAGCATTTGAATAGTGGCTGTATTTGAGTAAGAATTGTTTACATTTATTAGAATTCTTTCTGCTACAGCAGGCACCTGACTCCAAAGAGTATTCAGTGCTATTGAAAATCTGCAGACAGTTCTGTGAAATGAAAATTCCCAATTCCCTGTTTAATTCAAAGATTTAATTCCAAATTTATTTATTTTATGAATTACCTACAATATGTAAGGAATAAGGACATGAAGGTGAGGTCTTATATATATTTCTGTAATTTTTAATAGCAAGGTGCCGTGTCTTTTACTTGAGTGTGCATCTGTCTGATAATTGCAACTTAAAGTATTGCTGCTGTTTACAGGCACCTAACAGAGATTTACAGGAATGTTAGTAGAGCAGCATCAAAAGGAAGCAAGAGCTATCAAAGTTAGTTCCTTCTTAAAAGTCTGAATTACTGTTTCTTTATTGCTTAGAAAGTCACTTGATTCATGCAGCTTTGCTTAAAGAATTTAATAGGTTTTGCAAATGTCATTTCATATTTGATCTGTTTTTGCCAGTGATATGTTCTTGTTGTCAGCACAAAAATAATATTTTAGTCTGTGGTTAGATGAAATGACAGCTTCGCCTTTTAACAACCACATATCAATATCTGAGCAGAGCTCTAGACCTCCAGGTTAGCAACCTGTGATAGTGTTGTTTAACAGTGTTTTATGACACACTGATTAGCAAACAGCATGCACCAAAGGCTTATTAAACTGGAAACCTCTTTGCCCTGTGATGTGATGCTGTATTTTACATCTTATAGGATTTGGGAAGGAGAATCCAGCATTTTTCTTTAGGAGGTGTATGAATTCTTAGGATAGGAAAAATACATTGTGGAAAAGAATATAGGGTATTTGAAGAATAGTTTCTGTTACACAATAGGGCAGAACGATAAAACACGTTACATTTGTAAGAAAGCATTTACAAGATCTGAGTGAGGGTAAGAGCAGAGAGATAATATTGACTACTTGATGATTGTGACTGGCCAACCTGAAAATAGGTCTGTTTGTTTCACTTCAGTAAGTGAAAATTTATGATACAGCTGGCTGTAAATGTATTAACTTAAGTTCTGTTTTTAATCTTCATGGGGTGTGCCTTTCAGATCCTTAAGTGATCTTTTAAATTGCTTTATAAATTTGTCTTCATATTAAAGGAAACCTCATTTTGATGAATAGCATCTAATCTAATAATTTACTTCCAAATTAAGGTTAAAACAAAAGGTTAATTACCTGCATAATAATATTTTTGAAGATCTGCTTTAGCTGTTCTTGTGACAGTGTTTCTGTAACTACACCTATTGCAAGGTGATATTTCCAATTCTGTGTTAAAAAGAACTAGGGATAGTGGCATGTCAATATTCACCTGTTCAGTCCAACATGAAATTTCAGACCCACTAGTGAGGTGGTCCCATTTGTGTCATCATTTCATTGGTACTAACAAGTTTCCCCAGCCTTCCTTTTACACCAAAATCCCAAAAATGGACTTGCAGAATTTTTTGCAGGCTTCTACTAGTAGAAATTTTCTACTGTTTCTTCTAGCAGAAAATATCCCTTGTCTGTAGGAATGTATTTATTGGCTATTTCTAGACTACTTGAACTGCAATTTCATTCCATAACATCCAGATTAGTTATATTCTAAATATGCTGCTAATTTCCAGAAAAAACAAACTTGAAATTGACAAGGTTTAAGCTAAAAAAAATTTATGGAGTTTATTTGGACCATTTTATATTTCTCAGTGAATTTTTGTGAAATGGGGACACAAAGAGGGACCCAAACTTTCATAAGTCCCATATATATGAAGGAGGGGTATCCTGTTTTAAACAATCAAAGACTGTGCTAAGCTTTTTTCATGTAGTGGCATTACAGTTGGAGTTATCCTCAGATGGTTATGTATGCTGATTTCAAGTGCTTTTTATGGTTGCTGTGTTTCAGACATTACCTGGCACTATGGTTTGGAGCTCAGCTGTAATCCCCATTTCTTGGTCATTTTTTGTGGGGTAGAGCACTCTGCCAGAATGCCAGTTGCACCAAGCCCATCATGCCAAAACTCCTCTCTTGCTGAGACAGTCATGGAATTTTTCTTAACAAAATTTTTGGCAAAGAGAAGTGTAAACTGTGACTGTTGAGATACAAGGGGGTCCATTACTCTATATTTCTGAGAATATTCTTTTCCAAAGGGTGAGACAGTCAACAGACAGGAAAATCAAAATGCCTGTAAAGCAGCTCTCTTCAGTCCAGCCCCTACAACTTCTGATATGCTCAGTCAGATTTCTTGGCTGGTAGGCTGTTTGGAGAATATCTTCTTTTAATATAGTGCGGTAATTGTCATATTTCTAAACTGTTTTCTGGAACTTTTTTTTTTTACTTAATGCTAGCAATGTATTGTGAATTATTGCAATTTGTGTTACTGTTTGTGAAAGTTACTAATTTGACAGTGACAAATACCTGTAGATGAAGACCTCTAATCTCAGTGAAGACAAGGAATTACATCAAACTATCTTTTGATATCGAAATACTATGGTTCAGTATCTTCACCGGTTTGCAAAACTGAAGATAAATACATTTGACAGTAAATAGAGACTATGTGGAAGCAACTGTGCTTCAAAACATCCATGAACATGTAATGAAATGTCCACAGAAGTAATTTTTTTGAAGAGAAAATAATCTATGTTTTTGTTGTGTAATTCTTATGTAATATGTTTTGAGAGACCAGATACAACACTTCATTACTCCAATTTTGCCTCATTCTAGCTCTATTGACATTAATAGATTTGAACTGGTGCCCACATGAAATGTAAAAGTAAATCAGATGTTCTATTTTAATTTTTCCTCTTTGGTTTTACATTTATTTAAATTCCTTTTAAGTCAATGTCAAAAGCCTGCTGGGAGCAGAAGCATATTAGACACTTCACTTCTTTCTTTCACTGAAACTGTCAGCTTCAGCACAAAGTTAATCTGCAGAGAGAAAGCAATTCTTAAGAAGTATTCCTCAGTCTTTTCCTCTTCTGTAATGTGTTGGTTTTCGTTTTTTTTTTTTTGTTTTTTTTTTCCATTGTGGAGCGCACCCATTTGAATTTGAGTATAAAAATACACAAAAAGCTATACTAAAATGTAAGCTTTTAAAGAAGAGACTTGGGTATAATATCTAGCATTAAGGATAGACTTTCCATTTCTTGAAAACACTTTGTACTCTGCCTCCAATATGTTCTTTATATATTCCCATAGCTATTTGTTTTCTGTGTTTTGTCAGCAAATTTCTCTTTGCTAGGTGTTATACTCTAGTTCTCATGAAAAGTTTGGACCTGTTCAGAGGAAATTGCAATATGTGATGGCCAATTCTCAAGCATATTGCTTTAGCACAGGCAGTGGGGAAGTTTGGCTATAAATGTGAAGAAAAAGCAGTTGGAATTCTTTGGCATGAGAGATAAAACTGTGAAAAATAAAGACAATTATTTTGAAACTTTCAAAACTAAGGAGCTCTTTCTTCCTATGTATTACAAAGGCATAACTTGCAGAACTGGAACTAAAGTCATTAGGTTGTTGGTCTTGCAGCTCTTAAACGAGATAAATAAACATTTAATATAAACATGTACATTGGAAGTTATTTAGAACAAATTTTTAACATTCTAGGTAAACCCATTATTTATTCACTGCTTTTGTCTGTAAAAAGAAAACTGTTTGAAAGAATAAGTAATGTGGTGAGAATCCAGAGGATAAAAACCAAGACATATTTTACAGAATGTTGAACTGAAAAGTAGCATTAAGATTTAATTCAGAGAAAAAAGAACCTGAAAGCTTTTGAGTGGAAAGACTTAATCTGGGAAAGGTTGAGAATGTAGTTCAAAAGCAACTACAGAAGTAGGACCAAGATCTCGTTTTCTCCATTTTTAGTTTGGCCTTTTGCGAAGTTAAAGGCAGATGAAGCAATTGAACAAGACTTCACAACCTGCTGAACTTCAAGCACACTGAAGTACCAGCCGTGTGTGTTTTATCCCCTGTGGCACACATTACTACAAGGTAAGACAGGGAGGTTGCATCTTTCTTTTTTATGCACACATTTTTAGGAGGTGGAACCTCTGTTCAAAGAACAGAAGCCAGCTGAGGACTTCATAAGACTGACAGGGTCATTAAGAACTCCATTTGTTCACTGTACCTCTGATTGAGAACGGACAGGTATGACAAAGAATTGAGACTTTTTATTCTTAGTGTCTTGAAATCTGAGGGTGATTCTGAGGGTGGCCCATGTTTCCCTCCTTTCTCTCCTTCACTGCAATGTTCCATGTCATGCTATAGGATGAATTTTGTGTGAATGGACAGTGCCCTACAGAAGTCTTTAGTGCTCACACCTGCTGTTAACCAGGGGACATGATCAGCATGACCCACCTGACAACTCGAGACAGTACAGAGGTAGGGAGGTGGGACTGAGGAGGAATAATGATGACAAAATGAATGAATGAATTTTTTGACAGGTCAGCTGCATTGTACATGTGTCCTACTTGATGTCATACTTGTTTCATAAAATGTTTTTTTCATGGATTCTGGATTACTCAGAATCAGGAAAATTATTTAGCCATCAGAGGCAATATGTTTCAAAGGAAGACAGTATGTCTGTTTAGACAGACAAGCCTGTAAGTGACTGAACTGTGTCGAAATTTAGGCTCAAAAAAAAAAAAAAAAGATAAAGTAAAAGAAAATAAACAACTGGAAAACCTGTCATTCTAACCCTATCTGTATCTTTTCACACACTAAGCACATCCAGGTGTCAGGCTATAGTTTGAAGTTGATTCATTTTTCTGTCTATCTGAGCTGAGTATTTTTGAAAAGCAGAAAAAAATAAACCAAAACTTTAGGCAAACTAAAAGCTCATAAATGCTCAGAAGAAGATTGCAGAGATTTAATATATGCAAGATTGTAGAATCTTAAAAGCATAGAATTTTTTGGTTTGGAAGGGACATGAAAGGTCATCTAGTTCTAACTCCCCTGCCATGGGCAGGGACACCTTTGAGTTGACCAAATTGGACAGAGCTGGTCCAACCCAGCCTTGACTCTTTCAGGGAAGGGGCACCTACAGTTTCTCTGGGCAACTTGTGCCAGTGTCTCAGCACTCTCCGAGTGAACAGTTCCATCCTTCTAACTAATCTGAATCTGCCCTCTTTCCATTTAAAGCCATTCCCCCTCATCCTATCACTACATGTCCTGCTTTTCTGTAGGCCTCATTTAGATACTGGAAGGTGCTTTAAGTTTTTCCATAAGCCTTCTCCCCTCCAGGCTGAACAGCCTCAACTATCTCAGCCTGTCTTCAGAGGAGAGATGTTCCACTCTCCTGATAAACTTAGTGTCTCTTTTCCTGACTTGATCCCAGGGGTCCACATCTTTCTTGTGTTGTGGCCCCAGCACTAGAAAAAATATTCCAGGTAGGATCTCACAAGAGTAGAGTAGAGGAGCAGAATCAGGTCCCTCTCCCTCTTGCTGCTTTTGCTGTGGCCCAAAACAAAGCTGGCTTTTTGCACTGTAAATGCATATTGCTGGGTCAAGTTGAGATTTCTGTCCACCAACACCCCAAGCTCTTCTCAGGGATGCTCTCTTTTCATTCTCTGCCCAGCCTGTACTGGTCCAGGCAGAGGACCTTGCACTTGGTTTTGTTGAACTTCATGAGCTTTGTATGAAGGCGTATTTCTCCAGCCTGTACAGGTCCTTCTGGATGACATCCCTTCCCTCCAGCGTGTCAACTGCCCCACACAGCTTGGTGTTGGTGGCAAACTTGCTGAGGGTGCCCTCGATCCCACTGTCTGTGTCACTGACCAAAATGTTAAACAGCAGTGCCTGTCCCAGTACCTACCCTTGAGAAAAGCACTAGGGCATTTGGAGCTGTTTGAAAGTGGACAGAGCTTCATATGTAGATAAAGAAGAAGAAGCAATGAAAAACTGCAAAAACAGCAAGCATTCACTATTAAACTGGTATTAGAAAACAATACATAATGTTCTAATTATCATGTTTAATATCAAACTTTTGAATGTTACTATTTCTAATCATATTCACGTCTGGACTTTTTTTGTTCCTATGAGATACCCAGCTGTTGCATGTATTGAACATCTAGGATGTCTGTTCTCTTATGATGCTTAACAATTAGTTCTGGATACATCAAACTTTAACTAGTAAGCCAACACTTCCTTGCTTTCTGTGTCAGCTTTACCGGTCGATGTATTTCAATCTCTGAAACACTGAATAAAGCATTAATGGTCTATTAGGTTCTATTTAGCCTTTTATTTTTTCTGATACTTATTCTAAAGATTGCTTTCAGAATAATTTATCTCATATGACTTCATAAAAGCAATTATAAAATTTTGCAACATATAATTATTGTTACTTAAAATTAAGTTTTTTTTCAGAAGCAGGCTAAGGCATCAGAGAGAGTTCAAAATGTAAAAGGCCCACCCCTGCATTGCCAATGAAACAAAAAAAGATGCTAAAACTGGGACAAGAAAGCAGTATTTATCTACCTCTCAGTAGATATGTAACTTTGAACCGATTCTGTCTGGGAATGTGAAAAGTTTTTGATTGATCCTTCAGTGTCCAGTAGTTAAAACTAATTCAGTAGCAGTATGCTAAGGTCTCCATTCCACATGAAGATTCCTAATTTTGTTGATGGAATAGGGCCTCAAATGGGAAATTTCTCTCACATTTTGGTTCAGTTGGTCAACAGGATTAAAACCTACCAACTTTGAGAAGAAATACACATTTCATTCATTTTACAAGCTTCTATAGTTATATTTATTATATCTATATTATATATATATATTATTTATATAGTTATATTCACAAGCTTTCTATAGTTACCCCTAGCACCTGTTCAATCAGCATACGTGGCTATTTTCCAGAGTGCAGTTCAATTTTTAGAAAATTCAAAAGAAAAATTTTCTAGAAGCTTTTACATTATTCTGTATTTAACTTAGTATACAAACCAAACCCTCTTTTATATTAGGATACAGAGAATGTCACTGTACTTCCAGTTCATTCTACACTGGCAGGCCCAATAACTGTGTGAAATGACAGCCAGAGCTGTTGACACATTATATGTGTTTAAAAATGCCCCCTTAAATGTTGTAAGTCAGGTACAGATGCCTCACAATGAAGAGAGTAACAAATATATCCCTGTTTTCACATGTGTTTTAAAGTAGAAACTCAAAAGAGGAAAGGTGGGTTTGAAGAATAAAAGACATGATCAGACTTCCAGAAAGACAGCTGAGAGTGGAATCTTGCTTTGCCTGCATCAAACACTTGTTCTATTGGTTATGAAAGTGTACTTCAGCTTGTAATCAGCACTAGTCTTGCACTTTACAGACTAATAAAATGACTGAATGCAAAAACAGTGTTCATACAAAAAGTTCTTAAGCAAACACATCTTTACATCGAAACCCTACTCTACTGTCCAGGGGATAAAGTACAGCTCCATTGTAATTTAATCTTGACACAAAACCAAAAACTATTTTTGAGGAGTCATAATTTAAGTTAATTCCCTTTCAAATTTAGCTGTATTATCCCAGGTAGCTTTTTTTAAAAAAATTTCAATTGCAACCACAGTAAGTTACACTCAAAACTGAGAAGCATATGTAGTGCAGAATGTATTATAGTTACCATATTGATTAGCTTAAATAAAAGAAGTGAGGTAAAGTTAAAATATCTTCTTAGGAGATATGGTAAGAAACACAGTAGTACATCAGAGAAGCTAAGGTGGGAATACAGGTCTGTGATTTACTTTGGAATGTCTAATGATCAGTAACGTATTTGCTTCAAAAAATGGTTCCAGGAAGAGTTGCTTCAGAGCTGGCAAAAGGCTGTTCTGTATTTTAACCATGTCCTATTTGCAGTCTGTCCTTCTGGTTTAGGAAGGGGGACTCCACATTTTCCCATTTAGTATTTTCTTCTGTTTTCTTACAAATATTTAGTTCACTGATTAATATCTCTAATAAATTTAGTGAAATCATAAAAAATCTAAAGCCTTCCAAGGCAGAACCGGGAAAATGAATACATATTTGTATGATACCAAATATGCACAAATACTTGTACCAACTCCCAGCCTAAATTTGGTTGAGACAAATTATACGTCCATAAGACAAAAGTAGGATTTTCCCCACACCATTTCTTTTTCTACAAAAAGACAGAATAAATTTAACAAAATCAAAATAACAATGCATAAAATAGTTTGACTACGATTTACTCTCCCAATAAGTCATTTGTGATGAACACACAAACAAATTAATAAACTAATAATACAAGCAATTATAGTGACAATTGAAAGTTCCATTGGTCCCACACAGTTCCTCTGTTGGCAGGTTCCTATTGAAAGAAAAGCAAAAATTTGCCCTAATAGAGACCAGTTATAAAAAGGAAGGAAAAATTTCTTTTCTGACATAATCCTACTAAAGCAACAACTTCAGTTTGAAATGCTGGCACTACTGCATTTATCACGAAAGTAACCAAAAAGCTAAAAGGGCCTAAGATAAAAATGATAATCACATCTTCATGTTCTCTGTGAGCTTTTTCCTGTAAATTTGCTGGCAGTTCCCACACTCTGCCTTTGATCTCCAGGGTGCTGGCATTCCTAGAAAAAGAAAACAATAAAAACTTCCTGGCACATTACCCCTCAGTGAATCAAGTTTTTTAACTGCCTGAACTTGATATCTCTTAAGTGTAGGTTCAACTTCTATTACACGAAGTGCTTGTTGTTTCCCTCATACTTTCAGGGGGGGGTCTCCTCTGCTTAGTTTCATGTCTCGAGGGAGTGATACTGCCTGTAAAATATCGACAAGTGCTGCATCTTGTGACTTAGGGAATGCTTTAACTGGGTTTCTTTTAGGGTTTTTAGCACATTTCTAGTTCTCACCCTGGAGCCATGTGTTAACCTTATCAGTTTGGCAGATAACCCGTGCTTCACTTACTCCAGTGATTTTAACTCTTCGCTGTCTGACATCCCTCTGCATTAATATTTTGATCTTGACTGATTTATGATCAGATTTTGATCTTAGAAGCTGTACATGGCACAATTCTAGTAGCAGTTTGCTAACCCAGGCAGTCGTTTGTGGTTTCAGTTTTAATTAAGGGTTGACATGCTACTTCCTCATCATGAGATGTCAATGCAAATATTACATTTTGCTCTTTATCAGAATAAGACTTGTGCACCATGTCTCAACTCTTCCACTGAGCACAAAAAAAGGTCTGAATTACTAGACCGTGTTTCAGGAACACTTTATGGGTTTTACATCCTTCAATTCTTCCTGTACAATTCTCTCTCTCACTGCATTCCAAAACTCTTTCTGAGGCTTTTGGACACAATCACATTTGGCAGCAAGCAATGCCTCTTCCTGCAGCCTTTCTTTTTGTTTCCCTCATTTAACTGAAGGAACAAGTCTTTCACAAATCTTGTAAAGATAGTATTATCTCATCTTCAGGTTTTTCTTTAACCATTCACTCATTATCCCAATTTTTTCATTCCACCTCCACTCCAGGGATGTAGGGCTAATAACAAATTTTTCCAGGAAGTACAACAAAATATTGTCTTCACCCTGGCCACCCAGAAGAGCCATTTTCCCCAAAAGCTCTCATGCAAGCTCCTTCAGGGGGCAGCTGGGGCAAAGTTTCAGAGAGTTCATACACAAGGAACCACGCAACCTCCCACAGAGGGAACTGTACAATTTTCAAAGGCACTTTGGGTCAGCATCATGCAATGACTACAGCAAAATAATATTATGATCTCAATATTACGATTATCAGAGAGGTGCCTCTGCCCAAATTAGGTGCAAACGAGACTACATACCAAAGTCAATAGGACAGATTTTATTCAGTAAATATGAGGTAAAGAGAGATAGAAATAGGAAAGGGCAGAGTGGGGAGAGAAAGAGAGTGAGAGAGAGAGACAGATTAAGTAGAAAGATAGTCACTACCCTGTAGATCCAGAAGCATCCCATTTGTCCTCCTCGCCCTGGGCTTCTCAGGGGTCCTGTGAAACACAGAGTTCAATTGGTTAATATACATTCAGCTACATGTGGGAACACCCAAGCACCTTCCCTGTGAGGGGGATGTTTTGCACTGTGTTTTACAGCAACATTGTGGATCACTTGCAGTCCTCGGCTGCAAGGCCTCAGCAAATGAATCTGGGGGCTGTGGCCTCTCCTCACTGAACCCAGCCAGAGCTTATTTTCAACACAGCCACACTGAGTGGGCTTTCCACATGGATGCATTCTTCTTCCCCCAGCCTTGTTTATGTTTCCTTAAACCTGAGATAATTGGACAATACCTTTATTGACAATACAAACCTTTACCTTATATCAAGTTCCTTTCAGGTGGCTTAACTCATAGACCAAATGCTTGGAATCCAGGAGTCATATTCAGTGGAGGAGGAAGGAAGGAGAGGGAAGAGTATGGGCATCAGTGGTGCAGATAAGAATTTCTTGTTTGTATAATTTGCAAATGAAAAGTCCTTTAGTGATTTTAACAGTGTTTAAGATGATCATGATTTTTAAATCTCTTACATGTAGCCACTAAATTCTAGATTCCAGTTTCTACTTAAACGCTAATAAGGTTAAAAATAATACCCTTTGCTTTTATTTGTTTAGCAATTTTACTGATGACTTGGCTGACTGTAGATAATTTATATTTTGTGAAGAAGAGAATGCAGAAGTTTTCAATTAGAATATATTAGCACACTAAAAATTGCATTGTAGTTAAGAGGGAAAACAAAACAAAACTAAACCACAAAATTCACACAAACCAACAGGTCCTTCAAATTAAATTTTTTCATCTCTATAGTCTGTTATATTCAACAGCATCTGGGACATTACAGTAACTGAGGGAGATATTTCATTAGGTGACTGCTGTACATGGGCAAAGGGAGAGGGAAGGAAGGAACCCTGCATGATGCTGGTGGACTAAACAGGGACAGTAGAATTACCAACAAAGTTTCAGACTCAACATCTCTGATTAAAACATGATCTTCCAGTTTTCTTTCCTGGCTTCTCTTTTGCTCATATCTGTTTTGCAGACCCTTTTCTTTATCAAACTTGTAACAAAACTGGCATTTGCACATTCCCTTGGTTTGTTTTTCAAACACTAGCAGTGGTAGTTTTATGGAAATAATGAGAGCGGAACTGACGGAACATGCTTATGTGGATGTGCACAAGATATATGTAAGGCTCACAATAGTTGTTCTTTCCAGAAGGGTGTATTCCCTTAATGAAATTTCTGTAGTTTGCTGCAGCACAATTATGTTCAATAAATCTTGTCACTAAATCAAACCTTGTACTTTCAAGTAAGAATAACTAGAATAAGATTTAAGTAAATGTCAATGCAGCTATTCAAAATCTGCAATTATACTTGCACAATTGCAGTCCATACCACAAACTTGCAGCCAAAATATACTCCTGGATAGACTCTGTATCCTGCATTACCCATTCTTTTACTAATTTGTTTCACTTGAACCTCAGATTAATTTTTCAGCAAGCAGAGCATTTTACAATAGATGACATTCTGTAAAGTTCCATTTGTTCCTGAGTGATATGCTGAGCCATGCCAAACTTAAGTTTTCTTAAAATTAAAAGATTTGGATTTAAAGATATTTAAGAAAAAATAAACAGAAAAATAGTGAAAGAAAAAAAAAAAATTCTGGTCATATGCAAACATTATTCTTACCCTCTCCAAATTAGGTAAAAGTTTTTGTGTATTCACTAGAAATAAAATTCACTTCAGCACAAAATAAGTAGAAATTCTCCAAACATTTTTTTCCTCAGAAAGTTAAACACAAAGGCATTGATAGCAAGCTATTATGCAGTCCTCAGAGTTTTCTGATGCTCCTTTTAATATAGTTGTTTTCTGAATCTATTCTATTTCTTCTAGTTTTATTTTAAGTTTGCATCTTTCCCCAATTACTTAGCAAACCTAGAATTCAGAAAAGTTAAATTTACAAAGTCAACTTTTGACATTCTTCTTCAGATTATCAGCATCTGAAAAAATTCTCATTGCAGCAAAGGAGATTTTGATAGTGACAAGGCTAAATATACAAAATGAAAAGATATTCATTTTAGTGATCATACTAAATCATATTTCATAATTTAGTAATCAAAACATGTTGCAGGTAATAATTAACCCTAATATCCCCCTGTGATCTTATTATGAAGCTTTTACACAGAAAAACACAGACAATTAATTAACAAAAAGTCATCTGAAATCAGTGCTGGAGACAGTACGATAGCATCTGAGCACCCTCACTGTTTACCATGTGTGATAACCTCTATTGCATAATTGGAGAGGTACTAAATTTTCAGTCATTTAATTTTGAATGAGGGCATAAAATTTTAAACTAATATCTTTGCTTTACAGATCTCAAATTTACATTTACTTCTTTTAAGAATACACCAAGTTTCTAAATTCCCTAGAGTTCCTTGTAATATTCCTCAAGGAAGAAGTGACAGAAAACTGCAGCTGTTAGGCAATTAATTAGGTACAACCAAGTTTATTATCCTTTTAATTCTATTCTCTTAACTCTCATTTACTTCTGTCTCCACCTATACTCATCAGCAGTTAAAGCAAAGGTCTGCACAGTATTAATCAGGGTACTCAACATAATTGTGTGCAGCTTAACATAAAATGTCCAAAAAGAACGTCCCCCTGGCTTAGTAACCAACTTGAAGATTAGCTGAATTAGTAACAATACACGGTGAAAAAAATAGTCCCAGGGGAACTAGCACTGTAGTGAAGGCTGGTAGGATCTACTGCAGATTCAAAAAAAAGGTCATTTTACAGTACTCTGGAAAAGATTTCAGCAGCATGAAATCACATGTATATAGACAGCAAGTAATTTTAATTAGAAGGCTAGTCACTAGAAATTAATGATGGGAGTGATACTAATAATGCTTCAAACCTGAGATATTCCTCTTTTTAACACAATAGAAACTCTAATGACATAGTTTGTTTTCATATGATATTTTCATACTAAGTATTCTTGAAAGGCTTTTCCAAACAACATACACTAGGTAATAGTCAAATTTTGAAAGGTGTTATTCAGATGCAATTCCACTTTTTTTCTATACACTCATTTTAATTAGCACAGAAATGCATAGCACCTACCATGTGAAGTAAAATTCTCCCCTATCCTCTTCCAAAATCTGTATTTCCTACTGATTTGTGAAGATTGACAAGTTTTTGGCATTTCTGGGTCAACCTCGTCTTATTTGGTCCTGATTTTTGCCTATTGCATTCTTCATTGGAAGTCTCCCTGTCTGTCTGCATACTTTACTATGAAATAGTAATGTCAGCTTGAATTTTGCCTCTGCCTTGCTATGGGTCTGATCTAGTAACAGCTTGTCATACAGCAGCCTGACAAGCAGCCCTGTGCTTCCTTGTCCTCCCTAGCCTGCTGGTCCTAATCCAAGGGTGGATTAATTAGGTGGGTCCTAATCCATGGTGGGTGCCTGTGGGGGAACTGCTCTGGAGACCTGGTTTAGCCCCATCAGCCCCAACACCTGAGCAAATTTGATGTCAACTAACAGATCACATCCAGGCACGGGATTTGCTTCCCCATATGTGTGCTTCAAAGCTTGAAATTCCACTGCAATGTCTACACTGTGGCCCTCTATCCTAACCATTCCTTAGGTATGATCACAACACCTGCAGGAAGCAATTTGCTCTCTCAAGGTGTTTTGAGGGGTTGTTTTACTTTTGACCTCTGTTTCAGAACAAAGCTATACTCCTTAGCTGAAATTTATAAGGCACTTAAAACCAGGAAGATTACCTATGTATATATATATGTATACTTTCTATTTCATGTGTGTTTATATGCATTCTGTGAATGCTTTCAGAATTCTTTCTTCAGATTCCCTGTGTATAACTTTCTTGTGAACAGTAGGTTTATGGCCTCATAATTAAAACTCTTCTACTTCAGGTAAAACATTTAATTCCTCTACAGTCGTTGTTGGCAGTTATGACTTTTATGTAGAGTCACTCAAATATATATCAACAATTTTCTATGAAAAAAAATGCTATTATTTTTGTTCTATTTTCACTGATACTTTTTGTTGGCAATATAAAAAAAAATGCTTTCAGCTTGCACTATTACTTTCTTTCTTCTTCTCAGCCACAAACCAAATAGATATTGAGGGATATATTGATACCTTTTCCTAGAGAATCACATTGAAATAAATGAATATTCTCTGAAGGTCTGTATTCCTTTAGTTATCTTCCTTTCAAAAACAGTAACAAGAAAACTACTTCAGTGATAGCTTTTTTCTATCACCTGAGCTTTTTCTCTACCAAAAGTTAATTGTTTAACTTAAGGAGAAATTTATAAACAAGTGCAACTATTTTAAAAATATTCTTAAAAATAATTTAAAAGACATGTTGCTGATTATTAGCATCATGAACTTAACATACCAAAGGGAAAAAAAAGGCCTCATCTCAATTGTCAGACACTTCAGCAGAATCAAGGGAAGGAGAAAGGATACAGAAGGAGAAAGGAGAAAAGGGAAAGAGGAAAAGGAAAGGGGAAAAGGCAAAGGAGAAGCAAGGGAATGGCAAGGCAAGGCAAGGCAAAGGAGTAGCATATATAGAGTTAAAAACAATAAAATACAATTAAATATATATATGTACATATACACAAGCACATATAAAGACATTTGAATTCTTATGAATCTGATTTCCCAAAAAACATCGGAAAACAAAAAAACTAGACTGTTATGTTTCACATCAGCTTTCCATGTGGTTGTTTAGGAGTACAGTTTTACAGTAATTATAGGCTCCACACATCTAGGGCAAAATTTCTCTCTCACATAAAATACAAACTTGAATCTTCTTGCATTTAGGCAAATTAAATAATGAAAAGTCTTTGATAAAAAAGGAAGTTATTTTTATGCAGAAAACTACATTTGGAAACTATTTTTCCCAAGGAACAGATGGTCTTTTCGACGGGAGAATTTTTTCAGATCAGGTGTGATTGGACAGGAAGTCCTTTTAAAAATGAAACCCGATGTTTTGTATGACCACACACAGAGGTCTAAGCCTAAAATTAGTAGATAAAATAAATAGTAACAAAAACAAGAAAAAAAAAATGGAAAGAGTAAGAAATAACTCAGTAGTCATCAGATTGTGAAGAATAGCAGAAAAGTTGACAAAAGTAGAACATAAAAGCAAAATTAATAGTAGTTATATCATTCAAAACCATGGTGGGAATGCAGGAACTGAATGTTTCTGATGTTTATATTTATTGACTTCTAAAGCAAGACAAGAAGATAAATCATCATCAAAGACACATTCACCATGATTGACCTCATAACTCCATGCTAAATGTTGAGAAAAGCAGTGTCCCTTTTAAAAGGAGATATTTTCACTAGAAAATACATGTGCAGATTGCTACCATCAGTAACAGTGTATTAATGGCAGACACACATTGATTTAAAGGGGAAAATAAACTTGCTCAATGAGCAATAATATTGACAAAGTTTAGTAAGACAAAAGAAGTGAGAAGAAATACATATGGTTTTAATAGCATTAAGTAACTGAGTTCAGTTTTCTTTAGGTTTCCATCTTTATTTTAAAAGGATCAGGTTAAAGGACAGAACCAATTCAAAAGCAATTTTCCAGCAGTAGTTCAGTATATAGAGAGTTAAGGGATGACAGAAGCACGGCTGCCTCCACCAGCCACGCCAGCCTGGGTAACCTGCCCACCCTGGCTGTGGGACACGGCTGCCCCTTTCCTGGCTGTGGATTCGGAGTGCCCACAGACCCTGGAGAGATGCACATGGCCATGGGTGAGCCTTCAGCAGCACACAGCTGCAGGACTCACATAAAACACAGGCTCAGATGGCCTCCTCCTCCTGACGTCTCTTGTTAGCCACACATCAAGTGTGAGTGGCAAGGCTTGTTTATTGTCATAGGCTTTGTTTGTTTTGTGAGGTCTCTGCATGTTTTGGTTTTGGTTTCTTGTTTTTGCTTTTATTTCCCAATTGCCAGAGATCCCTATAAGATCTTGAAACAAGCATCCTCAATCTCCCCCACTCTATCATCAGTGAGCATGACTGACCAGGCTTGGTTCTCGTCACTGCATCTTTCATCATTTGTCCGTCTTGTTTCCAGGCACAACCTCACATAGAGACACTCCACTCCTTAGCCTGCCACAAGCAGGAAGTTTTTTAAGCTGTCAAATACCTGCACTATTCTGGAACTTGACCTTCTTGACTATAAGTAAACATAAATGTGCATCAAACACAAAACAGAATGTGCCTCTGTTGTATTGTGACACTTAGTCCAAGAATCATTATTCCACCTGTAGTAGATATAATATTCAGAAAGCTGGAATGTCATTAGGTTATAATGACATTGATAAGCACATCCTGGCCTAACTCCTGCACTTCAATGCAATGTACCCACAAATGTTTGTGGTACTCCCTACTGGAGTATATTTCACCAGGTATTTATACATTTCCTAGGAGTTATGCAGTGCCACAACACAATGCAGCAGAGACTGAATATATCAGTGGAGATTTTGATAATATATTAGGAATAAAAACTAGACTGGACAAAGCCGTGGGCAGCCAGATCTCAGCTGACACAGCTTTCAGTGAGGGATTGGATCATGGGTGTCCAGAAGTTGCCTCCAAGATAAATTATAGTTTGATTTTACCTGATGACTTTTCATGCTCCACACTAGAAAAAGTTGTTAAACAGTTTATGTTGTAATCTACTGGCTAATGTTTACAATGACAGGTTCCCTCCAATAGTCTCAGTGGTTGCCATAGGCAGTCAAAATTTGGACTGCCTTTCTCTTGTAAATGTTGCTTGGGAGTTATATGTGTTACACAAGGTAAACTGAATAAAGTGTAGTTTTCAGGGCCATAGTCATTCCTAATTCCACTGTGAGTCTAAGGAATTTCTATTAAATAACCTATGGTCTTAGTGCTTATTCACCAGCTGGTTTTAGACCAAAGATTCATTACCATTCCTCTCAAATGTAACTTTTACATTTTACATGTAGTTAATCTGAACAAAGTAACCTCAGATAAGCAAAGCCATCTTGTGTTCTAGAATTTAAATAATCATTAAAAATAAAGGCTTATTTCTGAAACAGATTTCTAGTATTACCTAAGGAATTATGAATGTGTTAAATGGGTGATTAAAGCACACACAAGGAGAGAGAGGTATACATAGTGGAGCAATACTTTTTTATGCAGAATTGTTGAATGAGTATCCTGTCTGAACAGAATTCTATCAATAATACAGATGGGTAATCTCCTGCAGTAACCCATTGCATTTACTTTCCCACACAGGTCTCTTTTTATGGGGGTTATAATTCTTTTGATTGTAGGGAGACGAAACTACAGGCAAAACCTACTGCAAATTAAAGCTAATGTTAAGTAACAAACCAAGACAAGGGGATTTAAAAACACCAGGCTGTTATATTTGATTCTATGTGGTGGGGCAAGAGTTTTGATCTGCAGCATTTCCCATATCAAAGGTAGTTCAAAGAACTGTGCAAGACCTTCACCAGATTAGAAAACGATGAGATGCTTCTGTGTGATGATTCTTGTAGTGCCTCTTTGGGCCATCATTCTGGAAAGGAGGGGGAGACTGGTGAAAGATATGATTCATTACTGCCATTTGAAAACCAGGTATAATGGCTCCTTCTTCATCTCATTTACATAATCTAATAATCCATAATTCCAATCCATAATTGGAAGGAACCAGGTCAAGGAATATCAGATGTAAGAGAAGCACAAGATATCTTGTCATAATATGAAATCCTACTTTTCATTCTAAATTCCTTCTTCTTATCACACCCATAATTAAATATAAAATTAAACCTGAAATGTTTTATGTGAAAGTCTAGGAAATAGAGTTTGTAAAAGTTCACAACATTAGTGACTAATAGGAGAAAAAATCCCAAAACTATTTGGTCTAATCCTAAAATATAAGAGGAAGGGAAAAAATTCACATAGAATGGTCAACCCAACATATGTTACAAAGGATTCATAGCAGATGAAATCTCATCTGATAGGAAAGAAATTTTTCATCAATCCTCTGTGTTAAATTCAGGCTTATAATTGATATATGCAGTTTGGCAACATTACAGAAGCCTGGAATATTTCAAAAGGAACGCGTTGAGGAATGTCATGGAAACTGTAGTATTTGTCTGCAAGGCTTCCACCCATCTTTGTAGGCTGGTCCCTTGTTTCATATAACATCCATTCAGAAACTTGGTTTAAAGTCTAATTAAGGAATAGTGGTTCCATAACAAAAGACATATCATTCACCTCACAGAAATATGCGTTTCATAGCAGAGAATGGTAAAGTGTTCCTAATAATTGCAGTTTTACTGTACAAATACAGAAGACAGAGATAGCAAGTATCTTATTAAAGTGCTTATTTTTTAGAGATTTTTAAAGTTGTGAAAAAATCTAAAGCCTGTCACAGTAATTAATTTTGTGAAAGAAAATTTTATAGAGTAAATGTTTACACTTTACATACATTGGTTCTGTTCATGTAAAATATACGAATGAAATGTACCATGCCAAAAGTCTGACTGCTAAATTACATTTAGAACGAGAAGCCATAATTATGCCCTTACTTTTTATTAATAACTACATGTGTAACTGAAATGAAACCAAAAAAATTGTAGGAGCTATATATAATGTAGATTAATTTAACTCTAGGTCTCTTTTTGTTTCTCAGTATTTAACAAGGAAAACATTCCTACACAGCTATGACTATAAACTTTCAAGAAATTTGTTTAATTACCTACTCTCTACACAAATTAGAAGTTGTCATTATTTGCAGACTATGACTTTCTTTGAAGGTTATTTTTAGGGACATGGGGAAAAAAATGTGTCCAGACACACAAACCACCTTGGTATTTCACACTGACATGAATTAATGAATCTTCAACAATGGGAAATTTAATATGTTCGGAGTTGAATGTAATTGCTAAATGGTTGCTTAGTAGAACACAAACACATTTCTTCCCTCCATCCTCCTCTCTTCTCCCCTTCTTTTTTACTAGACAGTATGGTAATTATCAGTCACTTGAGGAGTTTGGGAAAAATTAGCTTCTGGTTAATGGAACTTTAAGCACCTTAACATGCTCAAATTAGAGATAATATGGTTGTTTACTGTTTAGTAATGACAGTACCGGAATGTCCATGTAAGAAAAGCAGTATATCCATAACAAGATAGATGTTTTTTATACTCAAGCAATCTGAAGATGTAATAAGAGAATAAGACACTGAAATATTTTATTCAATTAAGTGCTTATGAGAATTCAGTCATCCTATTCTGATTTTAAATTATTCAGTCTTAGATTTTCTAACCTTCATCCTGAGATTTTAGTCATGAAAATTAACGTATTTCAGCACTGTTACTCTTGTGGAGAAAACACCCCAACAACAAAAAACCAAAAATTAGAAAAAAAACCCCAATCAAACAAATAACAAACAAAACATATTTAATAAAAAACACATTTAAAAAATCAATAGGACAAATATTATTGCCTCCATTAAGTACTCCAGTTAGAGTATAAACTTTATTCCCAGAAGATTCAAGAAGAAAATCTAGATGTATCATGTAAATTGATGAGCAAATATTTTATACTAAACAGTCTGAATGTCAGAACATTTTCAAGAACATGAATATTGCAATTCAGAGTCTCTTTTTCAAATAGAATTAATCTTACAGGAAAATATGCAAAAATTACAATTTAGTGTCCATTGATGATGAACTTGGTTTTTCACTGTGAGTTTGGATTTTCAACTACTAGTTACTTCAAAATCATTTAAATAGTTTGCTGTTACCATGGTAGAATGTGATTATCTCGGGGCGTTCTGTATAATATCTTTCATCTGGACGAAGGAATAGAGTGCATCCTCAGTAAGTTCAGAGCCAACACGAGGTTGGATGGCAGTATTGACCTACTCAAGGGGGGCAGGAAGGCTCTGCAGAGGAGTCTGGACGTGCTGGGTGAACGGGCTGAGGCCAGCTCTTTGAGGTTCAACAAGGCCAACTGCTGGATCCAGCACTTGGGTCACAGCAACCCCGTGCAGTGCTACAGGCTGGGGCAGAGTGGCTGGAAAGCTGCCCAGTGGAAAAGGACCACTGTGGATGTGGAGTTGGAGGACTGTGGATGCTGGTTGACAGAGGCAGGGTGTGCCCAGGTGGCCAAGAAAGCCAGTGGCACCCTGGCCTGTATCAAGCAGCAGGACCAGGGCAGGGATTGTCCCTCTCTAGTGGGCAGTGGCGAGGCCACACTTTGATTCCGTGTCCTGTTCTGGGCCCCTCAATACAGGAAAGAAGTTGAAGTGCTGGAGCATGTCCAGAGAAGGGCTAAAGAGATGGTGAAGGGTCTAGACCAGAAGTCTTGTGAAGAGCAGCTGAAGGAGCCAGGGTTGTTTAGGGAAAGAAGGATTAATTTCTGCAACTACCTGAAAGGAGGTTGTGGTGAGATGGGTGTCAGTCTCTCCTTCCAGACAACAAGAGATTGGACAAGGTTTAGATTGCATACTAGAAAAAAATTTTCACCTAAAAGGTTGTCAAGAACTGCAGCAGTCTGTCCAGGACTGTGGTTGAGTCACCATCCCTGAATGTGTAGACATGGTGCTTAGGGACAGAGTTCAGTGGAGCACTTGGCAGTGTTGGGCTAACTTTATGATCTTAGAAGCCTTTTCTAGTATAGAAGATTCTATTCTATGATTCTGATATGTATGGAGAAAAAAAACGTAAACTGAGAAGATATTTATTTAAGTACCATAATTAGCCAGCTGACAGCTCTTCAGATTTAACCTGAATTTAATTTTGATTACAGGTATCAAAACTTTGTTAGAGGGGAAAAATGCAGAAAGTTCTATTTATTTCTTCTTCTTCTTTTTGGGAGAACACAGCTTTCCTGGTGTGCTCTAACTTCAATCTCTGTTGAAAGTGGAGTTATAAAGTAGCTGATGTTGCCCTGCCATGCACATATTTATTTCTTGTAACTTATTCCCCCCAAAAGAGAATTATCTCAGACTTTCTCAGAAAGTCATACCCATTTATTACTTTAGATTTGTTTGCATCTTGCATTTGAATTGTATTTAGTCATTTCATCCTATTAAATTTCGTGATTTTTGGATTATCTTGTAAGTCAATATTGTATGCACAAAGAAGCAGAAGCTACTATCTTTGTGGTCTTTCAAAATCATGTCTATTAATACAAAGTGACCTAACATGAAGATATCCAGTGATTTCAAACAAAAAGAAAAAATGAGAAAAAGAAAATTGAAGCAGTCAAACTAATTAAAACCATAAAAACCTGACTGCTTTCAAAAAAAAAACTTGGGAAAAGTAGGCAGGCAAAATTTGTAAGTGCAAAATATAGCACAGTGCTGAAAATTGGAAATGAAACAGTCACAACAGGCTTCTGAAGGGAATTAAGGGGCAGATAAAAACTAACAGAGAAGCACAAAAAAAAAAAAAAAAAAGCTTTTGAAAAACCATAGAAATTCTTTCAATAAGAACAGACATAATCACTTTTCCTAACTGGTATAAATAGAAAAACTCAAGTGAAAAGTATTTCCAGTCAAGGTTTTAAGTTACTCACACTATCTAACTATCTAATCATATTATTTTTTTCCTCCACTTTAGAAAATACAGGGTTACAAATTGTTCATTTCTCTAAGCCCCTTTTCTTCAGAGCCACCTTATCCACATCTGTTACTTTCCTCATTCTGTTTCCTGTCCAGTTCACAAGAGAAAGGTTAAACACAGGTCACAGAACACACTGATCTCTGTCAGATTAGTCTTTATTGGAAAAACAGAAAAGCACAGGAAGAACAAATACTCTCATTCAATTTTCCAGCTGTGCAGCACTAAGGGTTTCATGTGAGGGAGTTGAGTTCCTCCCTTCTAACCATGTTCCAGCCTTCCCAATTGGAAACGCAACTTGCTCACAAAGCTGGATCCCGACTATTTTGTGATGAACAGCAGGAGTGGTAGCTACTGTTTTCAAAGTAAATCTATTTAAATCCTCTCCACTCAAAATATTATTGGATACCCAGTGTTGACTGCTGTCATTTAAACACCTTAGTAGCCACCAATTGTCATTTACTACATACATGAAGACACACTTGAAGGTAACATACATAATTAATTTTGCCCTTTGAGTTTGTTTCAATTTCATACCTCATACAAAATCCTTAAAAGATTGGTTAAGTTTTTTTTTGTTTTTTTTTTTTTTTTTTTTTTTTTTTAAAGCTCCTAACTTAAGGTACCTTGGAATTCATCAGCTTGAATCAGAATGGACCAGTGGGACACCATCTCTAAGAAATTAATGAAATAGTTATTCCATAGTGCAAGACCTCAGAAACCACAAAACTTATTTTAATTTAACAGTGCAATTTTTAAGACTTTTAACTTTGTGGGAATGTAGATCTAGAAGGCTTTATCCACCACAGTATTCAGTCACTTTACCTCAGCACACAGTTGGCCTTGATTTGATCTCTTTGATCTACAGTTTTAGTGCTTGTTGTTATCCCTTACATGTTTAAACTATTATCTTTCATTCATTTACTTCATCCTCACCACCCCCCATCTTACTCATTTAAGAAAACAGCTACAGGAATTTTTTTAATATCTGCAGGTACATATTTCATTACTGTTACCAATAATTTGATCTGACTTTTAAAGGAAGAATTACATCAAAATTTACAAATGATTTGAGGGCTGTCATCAAAACTCATATAATAGAAAAACCACCTCATTATTTGCTTATTAAACCTTAGTCAGGTAAGAAGAAAAATATTTTGGTTGAAATTCAGTGTCTGTACATGGAGTCATGTCAGAGGAAAGAAAAAATGGGATTTCTAAACCGTAGCAGAGATTACTAAACCACTAAGAAAAAAATCAAACATCTCTCTGACACTTCAACAATTGTTTAAAGAGCTATATTCACTCACTGCTGTTTAATAACAATGTCTTAAGGGTTTTAAAGCGTATTTCTGCTTGAGCTTTCACTTTGCATATGGTTTCAGGATAATCTCTAACAACAAATACTGATTGTATTACTGTTCTTAGCATAATAGCTTTGCAAGTATAGTACTGTAAAGATACCACTAATACTGGCAGCAAAGATTTAGGTAGAGAAATTCCTGTGGAATTTTGAAACAGGCCCACACACAGTCTTTCCACTTTACATGGTTGCAAATTTATCTGGAGCCTAGGTCATTTTCTTTTTCACTCTCTGAAGTATATGAAAAATAAGTTTAGTCAATAAGCAAATTTAATGTTAATTTTCATTTCTTTCAGTCATCACAATTTTCTATTTGTATACATCCAGATGTCCAAACCAGAGGAATATTGGTAATATTTCTTGCATTTTTTCCAAGGGGTCTATCGGCTGCTAATGTATTTCTGCTTTGTCCATCAACGTGGACAATGATCAGTGATACTTCTCTGTGCTGCAGTAGATTCCCCAAGTCTCTTTTGCTACCATGATCCCTTGGGTGCTGTGGGGCACAGGTATTCATCTGCTCATCTTATGAATTCATAGCCTGGATTTTGCTTTCTTCCCAACTGTTCCTCTATTTTATTTTCAATTTCTGTCTTTTTACACTATTATTATACTTAAAAGACTGTTTTCTTCAACTGTTTTCTTCTTATAAAAAATGATGAAGAGCAACACCCCCACGATATATATGGCAAACTTTCTACTTAAAATCACTTGCAAAGCTGGGTGACAGCAAAAGCAGACAATAATGATGCCTACTGTAATCTCTTGTGCTGAGTTTACTGTCAGGTTTTCTGCGGCAAGTTAAGGTCAGGTTCTTCTTTAAAATAAATTAACAGATAATGGTGTAAAACATGTCATTAGCCAACTCCAAAGCCTGGAATAAAGGTAGAAACCTTTACAGGTGTTGAGATGACAACTGCAATGCTAATTCTACTTTGGTCAGCCTGAAAACCTAAATTGCAAGTCTCCATTTAGCCTGCACCTGCAGGGATCAGAGCCCCAGACTACTAGATCAAATAAAACCCTCTACATGGATGGGAGACTGCTGAGATCATATTTCATATTTAGTTCTCTCTCTGCAGGAGAGCTTTCAGTAATTTGAAAAAGTTTTCTGCCATTTGAAGCATTTTGGGGGATCAAATCTATGTCCTAAACTTCAAACCAGTGTTGACTTACAGGTCTCCAGTATTGTCTGGTGTGAAGCATGGATGCTGCATAATTTTACATAGCCTTGGAAGGTAAGGCTGGACTTCAGCTGTCTCCTCTCAGGACACAGGCCAGGAGGCAGGTGAGCCACCACACACCTCTGGACAAATGTCCTTGCGGTCTCTAGGGCAGTTTTCTTTCAGGACTTACACTAGATGTTCTCTGTGGAAGGTGTGGAGGAGGAATTAAATTTCTACCCTCAGTTTTCTTCTAAGCTTTTAAAGCACAAATAACCATGACTTAACCCTCTTTATCTGTGATATGAAAATATTAACTGACACCAAAAGTCCGTCTTAAGCCAGTTAAACTTGCGACACTTCTAACAGAAATTCTGAAAACAGACTTGAAATAACCCCATTCCAAAGCTGGGTTAGTTTCTAAACCAAACCAAACCAAACCAAACCAAACCAAACCAAACCAAACCAAACCAAACCAAACCAGACAAAGCAAGGATTGCTCTTTTTTTTTTCTCTTTTACACACTTAGTGCACTCTATTTGACATTTTTCCTCAAAAAGAAGGTAACCCTTTTTTTTTTTTAAA